>JANJGN010001532.1:0-129930 GCA_026770705.1 Isurus oxyrinchus
GAGTGTGAGAGAGAGTGAGTGTGTGAGAGAGAGTGAGTGTGTGAGAGAGAGTGTGTGTGAGAGAGAGTGTGTGTGAGAGAGTTGTGTGTGAGAGTGAGTGTGTGAGAGAGAGAGTGTGTGAGAGAGAGTGAGTGTGTGAGAGAGTGTGTGTGAGAGAGAGTGAGTGTGTGAGAGAGAGTGAGTGTGTGAGAGAGTGAGTGTGTGAGAGAGAGTGAGTGTGAGAGAGAGTGAGTGTGAGAGAGAGTGTGTGTGAGAGAGAGTGAGTGTGTGAGAGAGTGAGTGTGTGAGAGAGAGTGTGTGAGAGAGAGTGTGTGTGTGAGAGAGAGAGTGAGTGTGTGAGAGAGAGTGTGAGTGTGTGAGAGAGAGAGTGAGAGAGTGTGTGAGAGAGAGTGAGTGTGTGAGAGAGAGTGAGTGTGTGAGAGAGTGAGTGAGTGTAGTGAGTGTGAGTGTGAGAGAGAGTGTGTGTGTGTGAGAGAGAGTGTGTGAGAGAGTGTGTGTGAGAGAGAGTGAGTGTGAGTGAGTGAGAGAGAGAGTGTGAGAGTGTGTGAGTGTGAGAGAGTGTGTAGAGTGAGTGTGAGAGAGTGAGTGTGAGGTGAGTGTGTGGTGAGAGAGTGTGTGAGTGTGAGTGTGAGAGAGTGTGTGTGAGAGTGTGTGAGTGTGAGAGTGAGTAGTGTGAGAGAGAGAGTGAGTGATGTGAAGTGAGAGTGTGTGTGTGTGTGATGAGAGTGGTGTGAGTGAGAGTGTGTGTGTGAGTGAGTGTTGTGAGAGGAGTGTTTGAGTGTGTGAGTGTGTGTATGTGTGGTGGTGTGTGTGTGATGTGGAGTGAGTGTGTGAGAGTGTGTGAGTGGTGTGTGTGTGAGTGTGTGTGTGTGTGTGAGTGTAGAGTTGATGTTGTGTGAGTGTGGTTGGAGTGTGAGAGAGATTGTGTGTATGTTTGAGGGAGTTGTGAGTTGTGAGAAGTGTGAGTGTGGTTGTGTGAGGTTGTGTGTGTTGAGTGATTGTGATGTGTGTTGAGAGGGAGTGTGTGCATGTGTGTGTGTGTGAGAAAGAGAGAGAGAGAAAAGTTACATTTATCTATCACAACCATCGGATGTCCCAAAACACAAGGCAGTAACTTTACTTTTTGCAAGTGCAGTCACAGCCAGTCTGCGCATAGCAAGCTCCTACAAGCAGCAATGTGATAATGACCCAAATTATCTCTTTTCTTTAGTGCTGTTGGCTGATAGATAAATATTGGCCTCAGGACAGTGGGGAGAACTCCTTCCACCCCCCCTGCTCGTCCATGGGATCTTTTACACCCACCCAAGAGGGCAGACGAGGGCCTTGGTTTAATGTCTCATTGGAAAGACTGTGCCTCCGACAGTGTGGCTCTCCCTCAGGACTGGCACCCGGAGTGGGACTCGAATCTATGACCATCTGATTAGAGGGGCAGAGAGTGAACCAGGGCCAACATGAGTCAGAGTCAGTACGAGCTTCATTTCCACTCCATAAACAAGGACAGAGGTGTGGACCCGTAGTTGCTGTTGATTCCCTGGCCACAGTGTACACAGTGCCAAAGGCACCCTAGCCAACAGCGATGTAGGGGGTAGGCAGCTGGTGTTCCTTCAAGGTTCGAAGCAACAGACCAACAGGCAACAGATGGATAGCTTCGGACTTGAGTGGTGGCCAGAGCGCAGAGTGTGGAGACGTTGTGACCTCAGTGGGGGTGAGCAATGTCCTACCTTCTATGGCCATCATTGCCCGCAGCTCCCGGTTTCAACAACTCAAACCTCCGCTCAAGGTCGTGCTCCTCCTCCCTAAAGGACACAGATGCAGAGAGAGACAGGGAGTGAGTGAGAGTGACAGAGAAAGAGGTGCGCAGAGGGAGAGGGTGAGAGAGAGAGACAGAGAGAGAGAGAGAGACCCAGGGAAAGAAACAGAAAGAGCCAGGGAGAGCCAGAAAGCTAGAGAGAGAGAGAGAGACAGAAAGAGAGAGAGAGAGATACACAGACAGACAGACAGAGAGAGACACAAACAAGAGAGAAAGGCTGGTGTGGGTTAGAGACTTCAGCAGACTGTCTTATCCTCCTTCTGTGCTGTAACTATTCTATGATTCTATAACTTGGGTTGAATCAATTTGGGTTCATTGATTGGTCAGTGTAGAGAGAGCTTTACTCTGTATCTAACCCCATGCTGTACCTGTCCTGGGAGTGTTTGCTGGGGGACAGTGTAGAGGGAGCTTTACTCTGTATCTAACCCGTGCTGTACCTGTCCTGGGAGTGTTTGATGGGGACAGTGTAGAGGGAGCTTTACTCTGTATCTAACCCCATGCTGTAGCTGTCCTGGGAGTGTTTGATGGGGACAGTGTAGAGGGAGCTTTACTCTGTATCTAACCCCATGCTGTAGCTGTCCTGGGAGTGTTTGATGGGGACAGTGTAGAGGGAGCTTTACTCTGTATCTAACTCCGTGCTGTACCTGTCCTGGGAGTGTTTGATGGGGACAGTGTAGAGGGAGCTTTACTCTGTATCTAACCCCATGCTGTAGCTGTCCTGGGAGTGTTTGATGGGGACAGTGCAGAGGGAGCTTTACTCTGTATCTAACTCCGTGCTGTACCTGTCCTGGGCGTGTTTGATGGGGACGGTGTAGAGGGAGCTTTACTCTGTATCTAACCCCATGCTGTACCTGTCCTGGGAATGTTTGATGGGGACGGTGTAGAGGGAGCTTTACTCTGTATCTAACTCCGTGCTGTACCTGTCCTGGGAGTGTTTGATGGGGACAGTGTAGAGGGAGCTTTACTCTGTGTCTAACCCCCATGCTGTACCTGTCCTGGGAGTGTTTGATGGGGACAGTGTAGAGGGAGCTTTACTCTGTATCTAACCCCGTGCTGTACCTGTCCTGGGAGTGTTTGATGGGGACAGTGTAGAAGGAGCTTTACTCTGTATCTAACCCCGTGCTGTACCTGTCCTGGGAGTGTTTGATGGGGACAGTGTAGAGGGAACTTTACTCTGTATCTAACCCCGTGCTGTACCTGTCCTGGGAGTGTTTGATGGGGACAGTGTAGAGGGAGCTTTACTCTGTATCTGAAACCGTGCTGTACCTGTCCTGGGAGTGTTTGATGGGGACAGCGTGAGTCTCATGTTGGACTGATTGCCAATACCATACCTACCAGGTGAAAGCATTGGTCCCATGTTTGAACTGCTTCCTCAGTTTTAGTCAGCAAGCTTTCTTAAGGAGAGTGGTGTCTGTGGGTTCGGGGGGGCACAGAGGGGCGGGGCGGATGGGAAGTGTAAAGGTGAAGCTGTCACAGATAGGAATTGAAGAGATTCTGAGACTCACAGCAGCTGCAGCTGGTCCCTGCCTCCGAATCAGTGCGTTTTTCTTATTCACTAGTACGAACCACTCCTGGATCAAGTTCTCCTCTTCCATCCTGTCTCGCCCTGAAACCATCAGGATTGTTACTGAAATCCTGCCGCTCAGCAGAATAACTGTAAGCTTAAACTGCCCCCCATATTTATCCCCCCAAGTCCATGGGGGTCAATCCCCCACCAACACACACTGAGAACAGCACCCGACATCTCAGATACACAGGGAGACAGTGTGAGGGTGAGTGTGAGGGGGACACAGTTACTCCACACTCACACAGACTTCTCTCACACACACACACACACACACACACACACACACAGACAGTGTGAGGGTGAGTGTGAGGGGACACAGTTACTCCACCCACACTGACTTCTCTCTCTCTCACAAACACACACACACACACAAACACAAGACTTCTCTCTCTTCTCACACACACACACAGCACACACACACACAACCAGAAGCAGAGTGTGAGGGTGGAGTGAGGACACAGTTGCTCCACACTCACACAGACTTCTCTCTCTCTCTCACACACACACACACACACGAGATGGCGTGAGGGTAGTTTACTCCACACTTACACGGAGACACACGTGATGGTCAGATGCAGTGATGTCCTTTCTTTCCTCTTCCCTTGCACTCTCTCCCACCCTCTCTGCTTTCCTACCCTCTCTCGCAAATGGCCTCCCTCCCCAATCCTGGCCTCTCCCCTTCCCTCTCCTCTTCAACGTCCCCCTCTCCTCTCCCCTGTACCCTCCTTCCCGTCTCACCCACCAACCTCAACTTGCCCTTTCCCTCCATCTCTAGTCCTTCAACACCCCCAACTCCTCTCCCCCCTCTCCCTCCAATCCTCCCTCCTTCTCCTCTCACCCACCAACCTCAACTTGCCCTTTCCCTCCATCTCTAGTCCAGACCCCATCGTCTCCGAACTTCCTTCTCCCTTACCCTCCTTCCAACCTCCCCTCTCCCCTCCCCTCCTTTCCCCCTCCCCACCCTCCATCTCTCCCCTCCAAATCTCCCCTCTTCCCTCCTCTATCCCTCACCCTTCTCCCCAACCCTCCCTTCTCGCCCCCACCCTCCAGCTCTGCCCTCGCTGTCCCCCTCACCCCCTCTGCCCCTCTCTCAGAGAACCCCCACCCTCCCTTGCTCTCCAACCCCCCCCCCCCCCCCCCCCCCCCCCCGCCTTGCCCACTCTTCCCCAGTCTCTCTCCTTGCTCAGGAATTGACCCAGTCAACGAAGGTGTTAAAAATTTGAACTCAGTGAGAATCACAGCTAAAAATTCCTTGGGGAGAAAAATTACACAACACACGTGGGCACAAAGAGCCTCGAGAAAGGCTTTTCCAAACAGAGAGAAGCGATAGCTCTGTGTCTGGGAAAAACACGTTCTTTCGATCCTTGTGAAACACTCAGACAAAAAGGCTCTAACAGACAGACAGACAATGGTTAGGTTATTCTTAAGGCAACAGATTTTCTTTCGAGAGTTAGCTGAACAAGTCAGTCAGCTTTGCGTGGCTATCAGAGGTGTGATCTTGTACCGTTAGCACCCGAACCGAGACACGGACAGTAGTTATACTAAGCGTTATACTTTTGATTGAGAGTTATAAACTATCCGCTGTTTGTTTAATGTGTAACGTGTCATATAAATACAAACAGGAAATGCTGGGAAAACTCAGCGGGTCCGGCAGCATCAGTGGAGAGAGAAAGAGAGTTAACGTTTCGAGTCCGTGTGACTCTTCTTCAGAGCTGAAGAGAGGTAGAAATATGATGGGTTTTACACAGTTTAAGAGGGGCTGGAGCAAAATGGAAGGTCAGGGGAGGCGAGACCTCAGGAGAGATTGACAGAGATGTCATGGTCACAAGACAAAGGAAGCGTTAATGGAAGTGTTAAAGACTAAAGAAGGTGCTGATAGCGGCATTAAGGTAAGATAGCGGAATGTGTTAATAGCAGAACAAGGGTCAGCGCCGTGTGAAAGCACAACATAGACACAAGGGACAGATGGGCCAGTGGGGGTGGGGGGTGGTGTTTGGGGGAAAAAGGATAAACAAAATGATCAAATCATTAAATATATATAAAAAAATAAATATAAAAATACATAAATGAAAATGGATTTAAAAGGAGTCAAGAGGGAGGAGAGAGCTCATGGTCAGAAGTTGTTGAACTCAATATTCAGTCCGGAAGGCTGTAAGGTGCCTAGTCGGAAGATGAGGTGTTGTTCCTCCAGTTTGCGTTGGGCTTCACTGGAACAATGCAGCAAGCCAAGGACAGACATGTGGGCAAGAGAGCAGGGTGTTGCAGTGAAAACAGTGAATTACAGACCAGTTAGCCTAACATCAGTAGTAGGGAAAATGCTAGAGTCTATTATAAAGGGTGTGATAACAGGACACTTAGAAAATATCAACAGGATTAGACAAAGTCAACGTGGATTTATGAAAGGGAAAATCATGTTTGACACACCTACTGGAGTTTTTTGAGGATGTAACTAGCAGAATAGATAAGGGAGAACTAGTGGATGCGGTGTATTTGGATTTTCAGAAAGCTTTTGATAAAGTCCCACATAAGAGGTTTGTGTAAAACAAATACACATGGGATTGGGGGTAATATATTGGCATGGATTGAGAATTGGTTAGCAGACAGGAAAGAGAGAGTAGGAATATACAGGTCTTTTTCGGAGTGGCAGGTAGTGACTAGTGGGGTACCGCAGGGATCAGTGCTGGGGCCCCCAGCTATTCATAATATATATCACTGATTTGGATGAGGGATCCAAATATAATATTTCCAAGTTTGCTGATGACACAAAACATAGTGGGAATATGAGCAATGAGGAGGGTGTTACGAGGCTTCAAGGTGATTTAGACAGGTTGAGTGAGTGGGCAAACACATGGTAGATATAGCATAATGTGGATAAGTGTGAAGTTATCCGCTTTGGTAGGAAAAATAGAATGGCAGAATATTATTTAAATGGTGATAGATTTGGAAACGTTGATGTAGAAAGGGACCTGGGTGTCTTTGTACACCAATCACTGAAAGCAAAGTGCAGGTGCAGCAAGCAGTTAAGAAGGCAAATGGTCTGTTGGCCTTCATTGTAAGAGGACTCGAGGACAGGAGCAAGGATGTCTTACTGCAGCTGTACAGGGCCTTGGTGAGACCACACCTGGAGTATTGTGTGCAGTTTTGGTCTCCTTACCTAGGAAAGGATATACTTGTCATAGAGAGAGAACAGCAAAGGTTCAGCAGGCTGATTCCTGGGATGGCAGGATTGTTGTATGAGGAGAGATTGGGCCGACTAGGCCTGTATTCACTGGAGTTTAGAAGAACGAGAGGAGATCTCATTGAAACATGTAAAATTCTGACGGTGCTGAAGAGATTGGATGCAGGGATGATGGTTCCTCCGGCTTGGGGGCAGGGAGGGTCTAGAACAAGGGGTCACAGTCTCAGGATACAGGGTAGACCATTTAGGACTGAGATGAGGAGAAACCTCTTCACACAGAGGGTGGTGAACCTGTGGAATTCTCTACCACAGAGTGCTGCGGAGGCCAAGTCACTGAATATATTTAGAAGGAAATAGATTGATTTCTAGACTCTAAAGGCATCAAGGGGTATGGGGAGAGCATGGGAATATGGCGTTGAGATAGAGGGTCAACCATGAGCAGGCTCGAAGGGTCAAATGACCAACTCCTGCTCCTATTTTGTATGTTTCTATATTTGAATATCCTGCATGTATTTCTAAGTGGATTTGAACCTTTCATTTACTTTTAAGTAAATTTCTACTTTGTATTTATAGATAGACGAATGAGTTTATCTTGCATTTACATATTGTAATATTCAATATATCATAATATAACCCAATATTTAAGCTTAGAATAAAGTATTATTAAGTAATAATAATAAAAATTGTAGACTCACTCTGTAAACCTCATGGACCCTAACTCCCCTAGAATTCTTCCCTATAGAATTCTAAATTCTGAGAGAGGTAGACTCTGCAATGAGTTCACTTCTGCTACAATATAGCTGTGTATGTTTTATTCTGAGATATCTTTCTTTAGTTGAAGGGGGAGGATGCTTTATCTTAGCATAGCTGACTTAAGCTTTTATGATGATTTAGAATTTCTTTTAATTGAGAATTTAAACTGACAATAAGTTTGACTGGTTGTGTTGAACTTGCAGGGGGCTAAAGACGGCAGAAACCGAGTATCCCCTCTTCCCCGGCTATAAGCAGCTGTCACTTACCTGTCTCCATGATGCTCCGCAGTTCCTTCTCCACCACTGCTGCCCGGGTGTCGATCTGCTTCTGTTCACTCTCCAGGGCAGTGAGCTCCCCCAAGACGTACTGACTGGTATCCCGGAATCGCTGAAGGGAGATAAACACTGGTCAGCGTGCAGTTGAGGAAACGTGTGAGACGCTGGATACAGGAGACTCAGACAGTCAGGATTGGAAATTTACACCACTCCCTGCACTACTGGTCATATAAAATGATCAGTAATGTACCCCAGTGTTATACAGTGACAGACCTGTCCCCACCAGTACTGTACCCCAGTGTTATACAGTGACAGACCTGTCCCCACCAGTACTGTACCCCAGTGTTATACAGTGACAGACCTGTCCCCACCAGTACTGTACCCCAGTGTTATACAGTGACAGACCTGTCCCCACCAGTACTGTACCCCAGTGTTATACAGTGACAGACCCGTCCCCACCAGTACTGTACCCCAGTGTTATACAGTGACAGACCTGTCCCCACCAGCACTGTACCCCAGTGTTATACAGTGACAGACCTGTCCCCACCAGTACTGTACCCCAGTGTTATACAGTGACAGACCTGTCCCCACCAGCACTGTACCCCAGTGTTATACAGTGACAGACACGTCCCCACCAGAACTGTACCCCAGTGTTAAACAGTGACAGACCCGTCCCCACCAGTACTGTACCCCAGTGTTATACAGTGACAGACCTGTTCCCACCAGTACTGTATTCCAGTGTTATACAATGACAGACCTGTCCCCACCAGTACTGTATCCCAGTGTTATACAGTGACAGACCCGTCCCCACCAGTACTGTACCCCAGGGTTATACAGTGACAGACCTGACCCCACCAGTACTGTACCCCAGTGTTATACAGTGACTGACCCGTCCCCACCAGTACTGTACCCCAGGGTTATACAGTGACAGACCTGACCCCACCAGTACTGTATCCCAGTGTTATACAATGACAGACCTGTCCCCACCAGTACTGTATCCCAGTGTTATACAGTGACAGACCCGTCCCCACCAGTACTGTACCCCAGGGTTATACAGTGACAGACCTGACCCCACCAGTACTGTACCCCAGTGTTATACAGTGACAGACACATCCCCACCAGTACTGTACCCCAGTGTTATACAGTGACAGACCCGTCCCCACCAGTACTGTACCCCAGTGTTATACAGTGACGGACCCGTCCCCATCAGTACTGTACCCCAGTGTTATACAGTGACAGACCAGTCTCCACCAGTACTGTACCCCAGTGTTATACAATGACAGACCAGTCTCCACCAGTACTGTACCCCAGTATTATATAGGGACAGACCTGTCCCCACCAGGACTGTACCCCAGTATTATATAGGGACAGACCTGTCCCCACCAGGACTGTACCCCAGTATTATATAGGGACAGACCTGTCCCCACGAGGACTGTACCCCAGTATTATATAGGGACAGACCTGTCCCCACCAGGACTGTACCCCAGTATCATACAGTGACAGACCCGTCCCCACCAGTACTGTACCCCAGTGTTATACAGTGACAGACCCGTCCCCACCAGTACTGTACCCCAGTGTTATACAGTGACAGACCCATCCCCACCAGTATTGTACCCCAGTGTTATACAGTGACAGACCAGTCTCCACCAGTACTGTACCCCAGTGTTATACAGTGACAGACCAGTCTCCACCAGTACTGTACCCCAGTATTATATAGGGACAGACCTGTCCCCACCAGGACTGTACCCCAGCATTATATAGGGACAGACCTGTCCCCACCAGGACTGTACCCCAGTATTATATAGGGACAGACCTGTCCCCACCAGGACTGTACCCCAGTATTATATAGGGACAGACCTGTCCCCACCAGGACTGTACCCCAGTATCATACAGTGACAGACCCGTCCCCACCAGGACTGTACCCCAGTGTTATACAGTGACAGACCCGTCCCCACCAGTACTGTACCCCAGTGTTATACAGTGACAGACCCGTCCCCACCAGCACTGTACCCCAGTGTTATACAGTGACAGACCCGTCCCCACCAGCACTGTACCCCAGTGTTATACAGTGACAGACCATCCCCACCAGTACTGTACCCCAGTGTTATACAGTGACAGACCCGTCCCCACCAGTACTGTACCCCAGTGTTATACAGTGACAGACCCATCCCCACCAGTACTGTAATCCAGTGTTATACAGTGACGGACCCATCCCCACCAGTACTGTACCCCAGTGTTATACAGTGACAGACCCATCCCCACCAGTACTGTACCCCGGTGTTATACAGTGACAGAACTGTCACCACCAGTACTGTACCCCAGTGTTCTACAGTGACAGACCTGTCCCCACCAGTACTGTACCCCAGTGTTATACAGTGACAGACCTGTCCCCACCAGTACTGTACCCCAGTGTTATACAGTGACAGAACTGTCACCACCAGTACTGTACCCCAGTGTTCTACAGTGACAGACCTGTCCCCACCAGTACTGTACCCCAGTGTTATACAGTGACAGACCTGTCCTCACCAGTACTGTACCCCACTGTTATACAGTGACAGATCCGTCCCCACCAGTACTGTACCCCAGTGTTATACAGTGACAGACCTGTCCCCACCAGTACTGTACCCCAGTGTTATACAGTGACAGACCTGTCCCCACCAGTACTGTACCCCAGTGTTATACAGTGACAGACCCGTCCCCACCAGTACTGTACCCCAGTGTTATACAGTGACAGACCCGTCCCCACCAGTACTGTATCCCAGTGTTATACAGTGACAGACCCGTCCCCACCGGTACTGTACCCCAGTGTTATACAGTGACAGACCCGTCCCCACCAGTACTGTATCCCAGTGTTATACAGTGACAGACCCGTCCCCACCGGTACTGTACCCCAGTGTTATACAGTGACAGACCCGTCCCCACCAGTACGGTACCCCAGTGTTATACAGTGACAGACCTGTCCCCACCAGTACTGTACCCCAGTGTTATACAGTGACAGACCTGTCTCCACCAGTACTGTACCCCAGTGTTATACAGTGACAGACCTGTCCCCACCAGTACTGTGCCCCAGTGTTATACAGTGACAGACCCATCCCCACCAGTACTGTACCCCAGTGTTATACAGTGACAGACCTGTCCCCACCAGTACTGTACCCCAGTGTTATACAGTGACAGACACGTCCCCACCAGTACTGTACCCCAGTGTTATACAGTGACAGACCCGCCCCCACCAGTACTGTACCCCAGTGTTATACAGTGACAGACCTGTCCCCACCCCCACCAGTACTGTACCCCAGTGTTATACAGTGACAGATCTGTCCCCACCAGTACTGTACCCCAGTGTTATACAGTGACAGACCCATCCCCACCAGTACTGTACCACAGTGTTATACAGTGACAGACCCGTTGCCACCAGTACTGTACCCCAGTGTTATACAGTGACAGACCGATCCCCACCAGTACTGTACCCCAGTGTTATACAGTGACAGACCCGTCCCCACCAGTACTGTACCCCAGTGTTATACAGTGACAGACCCGTCCCCACCAGTACTGTACCCCAGTGTTATACAGTGACTGACCCGTCCCCACCAGTACTGTACCCCAGTGTTATACAGTGACAGACCCGTCCCCACCAGTACTGTACCCCAGTGTTATACAGTGACAGACCTGTCCCCCCCAGTACTGTACCCCAGTGTTATACACTGACAGACCCATCCCCACCAGTACTGTACCCCAGTGTTATACAGTGACAAACCATCCCCACCGGTACTGTACCCCAGTGTTATACAGTGACAGACCATCCCCACCGGTACTGTACCCCAGTGTTATACAGTGACAGACCATCCCCACCGGTACTGTACCCCAGTGTTATACAGTGACAGACCATCCCCACCAGTACTGTACCCCAGTGTTATACAGTGACAGACCTGTCCCCACCAGTACTGTACCCCAGTGTTATACAGTGACAGACCTGTCCTCACCAGTACTGTACCCCACTGTTATACAGTGACAGACCCGTCCCCACCAGTACTGTACCCCAGTGTTATACAGTGACAGACTGTCCCCACCAGTACTGTACCCCAGTGTTATACAGTGACAGACCTGTCCCCACCAGTACTGTACCCCAGTGTTATACAGTGACAGACCCGTCCCCACCAGTACTGTATCCCAGTGTTATACAGTGACAGACCCGTCCCCACCAGTACTGTACCCCAGTGTTATACAGTGACAGACCCGTCCCACCAGTACTGTACCCCAGTCTTATACACTGACAGACCCATCCCCACCAGTACTGTACCCCAGTGTTATACAGTGACAGACCATCCCCACCAGTACTGTACCCCAGTGTTATACAGTGACAGACCGTCCCCACCGGTACTGTACCCCAGTGTTATACAGTGACAGACCATCCCCACCAGTACTGTACCCCAGTGTTATACAGTGACAGACCATCCCCACCAGTACTGTACCCCAGTGTTATACAGTGACAGACCTGTCCCCACCAGTACTGTACCCCAGTGTTATACAGTGACAGACCTGTCCTCACCAGTACTGTACCCCACTGTTATACAGTGACAGACCCGTCCCCACCAGTACTGTACCCCAGTGTTATACAGTGACAGACCTGTCCCCACCAGTACTGTACCCCAGTGTTATACAGTGACAGACCTGTCCCCACCAGTACTGTACCCCAGTGTTATACAGTGACAGACCTGTCCCCACCAGTACTGTACCCCAGTGTTATACAGTGACAGACCCGTCCCCACCAGTACTGTATTCCAGTGTTATACAGTGACAGACCCGTCCCCACCGGTACTGTACCCCAGTGTTATACAGTGACAGACCCGTCCCCACCAGTACTGTATCCCAGTGTTATACAGTGACAGACCGTCCCCACCGGTACTGTACCCCAGTGTTATACAGTGACAGACCTGTCCCCACCAGTACTGTACCCCAGTGTTATACAGTGACAGACCTGTCCCCACCAGTACTGTGCCCCAGTGTTATACAGTGGTAAGTCCAGGATTGGGAGAACACAGATTTTTATTCCATCCTCCGCATACTATCCCACCAGCTCCCCGCAGCTTGAGCCTCGCATGTGTGTTGTTGCCAAGTTTAACTGTGATGCCCCTTGTGGCTGGGTATCCGGTGCACACTTGCTGTCTTGCTGACCCTGGGGGTGGCACATGGTCAGTGCCATCAGGGTGGGAGTGGGAGGAATTTGCGACCCTGCCACTTACCGGACTGTCTTCCTCGATTTTCCTCTCCGGAACATTCTCTTTCTCCCGCAGCCGGTCCTCTTTATAGTGTCTCTTCATCTCTGCAGAGCATGAAGATACCAGATTAAACCTAATCTACATCGGCAGCTGCTGAATGGTGTATTGAGAGGGTTCTGGTTACCATACAATAAACAAAAGGGGGGGGATGTAAAAGATACTCGGGATGGGTCATAAAATCATTCAGCTGAATTGTACCAGGACAGAGAGTCAGGTAAAGTTCAACAGGCTGAAGAAATGTTCCCCAGAAAAGGGAAGACTGAGGAGTGATATGCCTGAGGTCTTTAAAATGATTAAACCGTTTGGACGCTGGATGAGTAATCCAGGGGCTCAGGTGAATGTTCTGGGGGACAGGGGTGCAAATCAGAACATAGCAGCTGCTGGAATTTAAATTCATTTAATAAATCTGGAATTATAAAGCTCGTCTCAATCATGGTGACCATGGCGACCATCATGGATTGTTGTAAAAACCCCTCTGGTTCACGAATGTCCCCTTTGGGGAAGGGAATCTGCCGTCCTTACCCCTGTCTGGGCCTACATGTGACTCCAGACTCCCGCAGCGATGTGGTTGACCCTTAACTGCCCCCTCTGAAATGGCCGAGCGAGACACTCAGTTCAAGGTGGCAATTGGGGATGGGCAACAAATGCTGGGCCCCGCTAGAGACGCTCGCATCCCATGACAGAAAAAAGAAAAAATAGCGTGCAGGCGAGATTTGGTGCAGACGGGTCTGTCACTGTATAACACTGGTGTACAGTACCGGTGGGGACAGGTCTGACACTGTATAACACTGGGGTACAGTACTGGTGGGGACAGGTCTGTCACTGTATAGCACTGGGGTACAGTACTGGTGGGGACAGGTCTGTCACTGTATAACACTGGTGTACAGTACCGGTGGGGACAGGTCTGTCACTGTATAACACTGGGGTACAGTACCGGTGGGGACAGGTCTGTCACTGTATAACACTGGGGTACAGTACCGGTGGGGACAGGTCTGTCAATGTATAACACTGGGGTACAGTACTGCTGGGGACGTGTCTGTCACTGTATAACACTGGGATACAGTACTGGTGGAGACGGGTCTGTCACTGTATAACACTGCGGTACAGTACTGGTGGGGACAGGTCTGTCACTGTATAACACTGGGGTACTGTACTGGTGGAGACAGGTCTGTCACTGTATAACACTGGGGTACAGTACTGGTGGGGACAGGTCTGTCACTGTATAACACTGGGGTACAGTACTGGTGGGGACAGGTCTGTCACTGTATAACACTGGGGTACAGTACTGGTGGGGATGGGTCTGTCACTGTATAACACTGGGGTACAGTACTGGTGGGGACAGGTCTGTCACTGTATAACACTGGGGTACAGTACTGGTGGGGACAGGTCTGTCACAGTATAACACTGGGGTACAGTACTGGTGGGGATGGGTCTGTCACTGTATAACACTGGGGTACAGTATTGGTGGGGACAGGTCTGTCACTGTATAACACTGGGGTACAGTACTGGTGGAGACGGGTCTGTCACTGTATAACACTGGGGTACAGTACTGGTGGGGACAGGTCTGTCACTGTATAACACTGGGGTACAGTACTGGTGGGGACAGGTCTGTCACTGTATAACACTGGGGTACAGTACTGGTGGAGACAGGTCTGTCACTGTATAACACTGGGGTACAGTACTGGTGGGGACAGGTCTGTCACTGTATAACACTGGGGTACAGTACTGGTGGGGACAGGTCTGTCACTGTATAACACTGGGGTAAAGTACTGGTGGGGATGGGTCTGTCACTGTATAACACTGGGGTACAGTACTGGTGGAGACGGGTCTGTCACTGTATAACACTGGGGTACAGTACTGGTGGGGACAGGTCTGTCACTGTAAAACACTGGGGTACAGTACTGGTGGGGATAGGTCTGTCACTGTATAACACTGGGGTACAGTACTGGTGGGGACGGGTCTGTCACTGTATAACACTGGGATACAGTACTGGTGGGGACGGGTCTGTCACTGTATAACACTGGGGTACAGTAATGGTGGGGACAGGTCTGTCACTGTATAACACTGGGGTACAGTACTGGTGGGGACAGGTCTGTCACTGTATAACACTGAGGTACAGTACTGCTGGGGACGGGTCAGTCACTGTATAACACTGAGGTACAGTACTGCTGGGGACGGGTCTGTCACTGTATAACACTGGGGTACAGTACTGGTGGGGACAGGTCTGTCACTGTATAACACTGGGGTACAGTACTGGTGGGGACAGGTCTGTCACTGTATAACACTGAGGTACAGTACTGCTGGGGACGGGTCTGTCACTGTATAACACTGGGGTACAGTACTGGTGGGGACAGGTCTGTCACTGTATAACACTGGGGTACAGTACTGGTGGGGACAGGTCTGTCACTGCATAACACTGGGGTACAGTACTGCTGGGGACAGGTCAGTCACTGTATAACACTGGGGTACAGTACTGGTGGGGATGGGTCTGTCACTGTATAACACTGGGGTACAGTACTGGTGGGGACAGGTCTGTCACTGTATAACACTGGGATACAGTACTGGTGGGGACGGGTCTGTCACTGCATAACACTGGGGTACAGTACGGGTTGGGACGTGTCTGTCACTGTATAACACTGCGATACAGTACTGGTGGGGACGGGTCTGTCACTGTATAACACTGGGGTACAGTACTGGTTGCGACGTGTCTGTCACGGTATAACACTGGGGTACAGTACTGGTGGGAACAGGTCTGTCACTGTATAACACGGGTACAGTACTGGTGGGGACAGGTCTGTCACTGTATAACACTGGGGTACATTACTGGTGGGAACAGGTCTGTCACTGTATAACACTGCGATACAGTACTGGTGGGGACGGGTCTGTCACTGTATAACACTGGGGTACAGTACTGGTTGGGACGTGTCTGTCACTGTACAGCACTGGGGTACAGTGCTGGTGGGGACAGGTCTGTCACTGTATAACACTGGGGTACAGTACTGGTGGGGACAGGTCTGTCACTGTATAACACTGGGGTACAGTACTGGTGGGGACAGGTCTGTCACTGTATAACACTGCGATACAGTACTGGTGGGGATGGGTCTGTCACTGTAAAACACTGTGGTACAGTACTGGTGGGGACAGGTCTGTCACTGTATAACACTGGGGTACAGTACTGGTGGGGACGGGTCTGTCACTGTATAACACTGGGGTACAGTACTGGTGGGGATGGGTCTGTCACTGTATAACACTGGGGTACAGTACTGGTGGGGACAGGTCTGTCACTGTATAACACTGGGATACAGCACTGGTGGGGACAGGTCTGTCACTGTATAACACTGGGGTACAGTACTGGTGGGGACGGGTCTGTCACTGTATAACACTGGGGAACAGTACTGGTGGGGACAGGCCTGTCACTGTATAACACTGGGGTACAGTACTGGTGGGGACAGGTCTGTCACTGCATAACACTGCGATACAGTACTGGTGGGGACAGGCCTGTCACTGTATAACACTGGGGTACAGTACTGCTGGGGACAGGTCTGTCACTGCATAACACTGGGATACAATACTGGTGGGGATGGGTCTGTCACTGTATAACACTGGGGTACAGTACTGGTGGGGACGGGTCTGTCACTGTATAACACTGGGGTACAGTACTGGTGGGGATGGGACTGACACTGTATAACACTGGGGTACAGTACTGGTGGGGATGGGTCTGTCACTGTATAACACTGGGGTACAGTACTGGAAGGGACAGGTCTGTCACTGTATAACACAGGGGTACAATACTGGTGGGGACGTGTCTGCCACTGTATAACACTGGGGTACAATACTGATGGGGATGGGTCTGTCACTGTATAACACTGGGGTACAATATTGGTGGGGATGGGTCTGTCACTGTATAACACTGGAGTACAGTACTGGTGGGGACAGGTCTATCACTGTATAACACTGGGGTATAGTACTGGTGGGGATGGGTCTGTCACGGTATAACACTGGGGTACAGTACTGGTGAGGACAGGTCTGTCACTGTATAACACTGGGTTACAGTACTGGTGGGGACAGATTTGACAGTGTAAAACACTAGGGTACAGTACTGGTGGGGACAGGTCTGTCACTGTATAACACTGGGGTACAATATTGGTGGGGACGGGTCTGTCACTGTATAACACTGGGATAGAGTACTGGTGGGGATGCGTCTGTCACTGTATAACACTGGGGTACACTACTGGTGGGGATGGGTCTGTCACTGTATAACACTGGGGTACAGTACTGGTGGTGACAGGTCTGTCACTGTATAACACTGGGGTACAGTACTGGTGGGGATGGGTCTGTCACTGTATAACACTGGGGTACAGTACTGGTGGGGATGGGTCTGTCACTGTATAACACTGGGGTACAATATTGGTGGGGACGGGTCTGTTACTGTATAACACTGGGGTACAGTACTGGTGGGGATGGTCTGTCACTGTATAACACTGGAGTACAGTACTGGTGCGGACAGGTCTGTCACTGTATAACACTGGAGTACAGTACTGGTGGGGATGGGTCTGTCACAGAATAACACTGGGTACAGTGCTGGTGGGGACAGGTCTGTCACTGTAAAACACTGGGTTACAGAACTGGTGGGGACAGATTTGTCAGTGTAAAACACTGGGGTACAATACTGGTGGGGACAGGTCTGTCACTGTATAACACTGGGGTACAGTATTGGCGTGGACAGGTCTGTCACTGTATAATACTGGGGTACAGTACTGGTGGGTACGGGTCTGTCACTGTATTACACTGGGATAGAGTACTGGTGGGGATGGGTCTGTCACTGTATAACACTGGGGTACAGTACTGGTGGGGACAGCTCTGTCGGTGTATAACACTCGGGTGCAGTACTGGTGGGGATGGGTCTGTCACTGTGTAACACTGGGGTACAGTACTGGTGGGGATGGGTCTGTCACTGTATAACACTGGTGTACAGTACCGGTGGGGACAGGTCTGACACTGTATAACACTGGGGTACAGTACTGGTGGGGACAGGTCTGTCACTGTATAGCACTGGGGTACAGTACTGGTGGGGACAGGTCTGTCACTGTATAACACTGGTGTACAGTACCGGTGGGGACAGGTCTGTCACTGTATAACACTGGGGTACAGTACCGGTGGGGACAGGTCTGTCACTGTATAACACTGGGGTACAGTACCGGTGGGGACAGGTCTGTCAATGTATAACACTGGGGTACAGTACTGCTGGGGACGTGTCTGTCACTGTATAACACTGGGATACAGTACTGGTGGAGACGGGTCTGTCACTGTATAACACTGCGGTACAGTACTGGTGGGGACAGGTCTGTCACTGTATAACACTGGGGTACTGTACTGGTGGAGACAGGTCTGTCACTGTATAACACTGGGGTACAGTACTGGTGGGGACAGGTCTGTCACTGTATAACACTGGGGTACAGTACTGGTGGGGACAGGTCTGTCACTGTATAACACTGGGGTACAGTACTGGTGGGGATGGGTCTGTCACTGTATAACACTGGGGTACAGTACTGGTGGGGACAGGTCTGTCACTGTATAACACTGGGGTACAGTACTGGTGGGGACAGGTCTGTCACAGTATAACACTGGGGTACAGTACTGGTGGGGATGGGTCTGTCACTGTATAACACTGGGGTACAGTATTGGTGGGGACAGGTCTGTCACTGTATAACACTGGGGTACAGTACTGGTGGAGACGGGTCTGTCACTGTATAACACTGGGGTACAGTACTGGTGGGGACAGGTCTGTCACTGTATAACACTGGGGTACAGTACTGGTGGGGACAGGTCTGTCACTGTATAACACTGGGGTACAGTACTGGTGGAGACAGGTCTGTCACTGTATAACACTGGGGTACAGTACTGGTGGGGACAGGTCTGTCACTGTATAACACTGGGGTACAGTACTGGTGGGGACAGGTCTGTCACTGTATAACACTGGGGTAAAGTACTGGTGGGGATGGGTCTGTCACTGTATAACACTGGGGTACAGTACTGGTGGAGACGGGTCTGTCACTGTATAACACTGGGGTACAGTACTGGTGGGGACAGGTCTGTCACTGTAAAACACTGGGGTACAGTACTGGTGGGGATAGGTCTGTCACTGTATAACACTGGGGTACAGTACTGGTGGGGACGGGTCTGTCACTGTATAACACTGGGATACAGTACTGGTGGGGACGGGTCTGTCACTGTATAACACTGGGGTACAGTAATGGTGGGGACAGGTCTGTCATTGTATAACACTGGGGTACAGTACTGGTGGGGACAGGTCTGTCACTGTATAGCACTGGGGTACAGTACTGGTGGGGACAGGTCTGTCACTGTATAACACTGGTGTACAGTACCGGTGGGGACAGGTCTGTCACTGTATAACACTGGGGTACAGTACCGGTGGGGACAGGTCTGTCACTGTATAACACTGGGGTACAGTACCGGTGGGGACAGGTCTGTCAATGTATAACACTGGGGTACAGTACTGCTGGGGACGTGTCTGTCACTGTATAACACTGGGATACAGTACTGGTGGAGACGGGTCTGTCACTGTATAACACTGCGGTACAGTACTGGTGGGGACAGGTCTGTCACTGTATAACACTGGGGTACTGTACTGGTGGAGACAGGTCTGTCACTGTATAACACTGGGGTACAGTACTGGTGGGGACAGGTCTGTCACTGTATAACACTGGGGTACAGTACTGGTGGGGACAGGTCTGTCACTGTATAACACTGGGGTACAGTACTGGTGGGGATGGGTCTGTCACTGTATAACACTGGGGTACAGTACTGGTGGGGACAGGTCTGTCACTGTATAACACTGGGGTACAGTACTGGTGGGGACAGGTCTGTCACAGTATAACACTGGGGTACAGTACTGGTGGGGATGGGTCTGTCACTGTATAACACTGGGGTACAGTATTGGTGGGGACAGGTCTGTCACTGTATAACACTGGGGTACAGTACTGGTGGAGACGGGTCTGTCACTGTATAACACTGGGGTACAGTACTGGTGGGGACAGGTCTGTCACTGTATAACACTGGGGTACAGTACTGGTGGGGACAGGTCTGTCACTGTATAACACTGGGGTACAGTACTGGTGGAGACAGGTCTGTCACTGTATAACACTGGGGTACAGTACTGGTGGGGACAGGTCTGTCACTGTATAACACTGGGGTACAGTACTGGTGGGGACAGGTCTGTCACTGTATAACACTGGGGTAAAGTACTGGTGGGGATGGGTCTGTCACTGTATAACACTGGGGTACAGTACTGGTGGAGACGGGTCTGTCACTGTATAACACTGGGGTACAGTACTGGTGGGGACAGGTCTGTCACTGTAAAACACTGGGGTACAGTACTGGTGGGGATAGGTCTGTCACTGTATAACACTGGGGTACAGTACTGGTGGGGACGGGTCTGTCACTGTATAACACTGGGATACAGTACTGGTGGGGACGGGTCTGTCACTGTATAACACTGGGGTACAGTAATGGTGGGGACAGGTCTGTCATTGTATAACACTGGGGTACAGTACTGGTGGGGACAGGTCTGTCACTGTATAACACTGAGGTACAGTACTGCTGGGGACGGGTCAGTCACTGTATAACACTGAGGTACAGTACTGCTGGGGACGGGTCTGTCACTGTATAACACTGGGGTACAGTACTGGTGGGGACAGGTCTGTCACTGTATAACACTGGGGTACAGTACTGGTGGGGACAGGTCTGTCACTGTATAACACTGAGGTACAGTACTGCTGGGGACGGGTCTGTCACTGTATAACACTGGGGTACAGTACTGGTGGGGACAGGTCTGTCACTGTATAACACTGGGGTACAGTACTGGTGGGGACAGGTCTGTCACTGCATAACACTGGGGTACAGTACTGCTGGGGACAGGTCAGTCACTGTATAACACTGGGGTACAGTACTGGTGGGGATGGGTCTGTCACTGTATAACACTGGGGTACAGTACTGGTGGGGACAGGTCTGTCACTGTATAACACTGGGATACAGTACTGGTGGGGACGGGTCTGTCACTGCATAACACTGGGGTACAGTACGGGTTGGGACGTGTCTGTCACTGTATAACACTGCGATACAGTACTGGTGGGGACGGGTCTGTCACTGTATAACACTGGGGTACAGTACTGGTTGCGACGTGTCTGTCACGGTATAACACTGGGGTACAGTACTGGTGGGAACAGGTCTGTCACTGTATAACACGGGTACAGTACTGGTGGGGACAGGTCTGTCACTGTATAACACTGGGGTACATTACTGGTGGGAACAGGTCTGTCACTGTATAACACTGCGATACAGTACTGGTGGGGACGGGTCTGTCACTGTATAACACTGGGGTACAGTACTGGTTGGGACGTGTCTGTCACTGTACAGCACTGGGGTACAGTGCTGGTGGGGACAGGTCTGTCACTGTATAACACTGGGGTACAGTACTGGTGGGGACAGGTCTGTCACTGTATAACACTGGGGTACAGTACTGGTGGGGACAGGTCTGTCACTGTATAACACTGCGATACAGTACTGGTGGGGATGGGTCTGTCACTGTAAAACACTGTGGTACAGTACTGGTGGGGACAGGTCTGTCACTGTATAACACTGGGGTACAGTACTGGTGGGGACGGGTCTGTCACTGTATAACACTGGGGTACAGTACTGGTGGGGATGGGTCTGTCACTGTATAACACTGGGGTACAGTACTGGTGGGGACAGGTCTGTCACTGTATAACACTGGGATACAGCACTGGTGGGGACAGGTCTGTCACTGTATAACACTGGGGTACAGTACTGGTGGGGACGGGTCTGTCACTGTATAACACTGGGGAACAGTACTGGTGGGGACAGGCCTGTCACTGTATAACACTGGGGTACAGTACTGGTGGGGACAGGTCTGTCACTGCATAACACTGCGATACAGTACTGGTGGGGACAGGCCTGTCACTGTATAACACTGGGGTACAGTACTGCTGGGGACAGGTCTGTCACTGCATAACACTGGGATACAATACTGGTGGGGATGGGTCTGTCACTGTATAACACTGGGGTACAGTACTGGTGGGGACGGGTCTGTCACTGTATAACACTGGGGTACAGTACTGGTGGGGATGGGACTGACACTGTATAACACTGGGGTACAGTACTGGTGGGGATGGGTCTGTCACTGTATAACACTGGGGTACAGTACTGGAAGGGACAGGTCTGTCACTGTATAACACAGGGGTACAATACTGGTGGGGACGTGTCTGCCACTGTATAACACTGGGGTACAATACTGATGGGGATGGGTCTGTCACTGTATAACACTGGGGTACAATATTGGTGGGGATGGGTCTGTCACTGTATAACACTGGAGTACAGTACTGGTGGGGACAGGTCTATCACTGTATAACAGTGGGGTATAGTACTGGTGGGGATGGGTCTGTCACGGTATAACACTGGGGTACAGTACTGGTGAGGACAGGTCTGTCACTGTATAACACTGGGTTACAGTACTGGTGGGGACAGATTTGACAGTGTAAAACACTAGGGTACAGTACTGGTGGGGACAGGTCTGTCACTGTATAACACTGGGGTACAATATTGGTGGGGACGGGTCTGTCACTGTATAACACTGGGATAGAGTACTGGTGGGGATGCGTCTGTCACTGTATAACACTGGGGTACACTACTGGTGGGGATGGGTCTGTCACTGTATAACACTGGGGTACAGTACTGGTGGTGACAGGTCTGTCACTGTATAACACTGGGGTACAGTACTGGTGGGGATGGGTCTGTCACTGTATAACACTGGGGTACAGTACTGGTGGGGATGGGTCTGTCACTGTATAACACTGGGGTACAATATTGGTGGGGACGGGTCTGTTACTGTATAACACTGGGGTACAGTACTGGTGGGGATGGTCTGTCACTGTATAACACTGGAGTACAGTACTGGTGCGGACAGGTCTGTCACTGTATAACACTGGAGTACAGTACTGGTGGGGATGGGTCTGTCACAGAATAACACTGGGTACAGTGCTGGTGGGGACAGGTCTGTCACTGTAAAACACTGGGTTACAGAACTGGTGGGTACAGATTTGTCAGTGTAAAACACTGGGGTACAATACTGGTGGGGACAGGTCTGTCACTGTATAACACTGGGGTACAGTATTGGCGTGGACAGGTCTGTCACTGTATAATACTGGGGTACAGTACTGGTGGGTACGGGTCTGTCACTGTATTACACTGGGATAGAGTACTGGTGGGGATGGGTCTGTCACTGTATAACACTGGGGTACAGTACTGGTGGGGACAGCTCTGTCGGTGTATAACACTCGGGTGCAGTACTGGTGGGGATGGGTCTGTCACTGTGTAACACTGGGGTACAGTACTGGTGGGGATGGGTCTGTCACTGTATAACACTGGTGTACAGTACCGGTGGGGACAGGTCTGACACTGTATAACACTGGGGTACAGTACTGGTGGGGACAGGTCTGTCACTGTATAGCACTGGGGTACAGTACTGGTGGGGACAGGTCTGTCACTGTATAACACTGGTGTACAGTACCGGTGGGGACAGGTCTGTCACTGTATAACACTGGGGTACAGTACCGGTGGGGACAGGTCTGTCACTGTATAACACTGGGGTACAGTACCGGTGGGGACAGGTCTGTCAATGTATAACACTGGGGTACAGTACTGCTGGGGACGTGTCTGTCACTGTATAACACTGGGATACAGTACTGGTGGAGACGGGTCTGTCACTGTATAACACTGCGGTACAGTACTGGTGGGGACAGGTCTGTCACTGTATAACACTGGGGTACTGTACTGGTGGAGACAGGTCTGTCACTGTATAACACTGGGGTACAGTACTGGTGGGGACAGGTCTGTCACTGTATAACACTGGGGTACAGTACTGGTGGGGACAGGTCTGTCACTGTATAACACTGGGGTACAGTACTGGTGGGGATGGGTCTGTCACTGTATAACACTGGGGTACAGTACTGGTGGGGACAGGTCTGTCACTGTATAACACTGGGGTACAGTACTGGTGGGGACAGGTCTGTCACTGTATAACACTGGGGTACAGTACTGGTGGGGATGGGTCTGTCACTGTATAACACTGGGGTACAGTATTGGTGGGGACAGGTCTGTCACTGTATAACACTGGGGTACAGTACTGGTGGAGACGGGTCTGTCACTGTATAACACTGGGGTACAGTACTGGTGGGGACAGGTCTGTCACTGTATAACACTGGGGTACAGTACTGGTGGGGACAGGTCTGTCACTGTATAACACTGGGGTACAGTACTGGTGGAGACAGGTCTGTCACTGTATAACACTGGGGTACAGTACTGGTGGGGACAGGTCTGTCACTGTATAACACTGGGGTACAGTACTGGTGGGGACAGGTCTGTCACTGTATAACACTGGGGTACAGTACTGGTGGGGATGGGTCTGTCACTGTATAACACTGGGGTACAGTACTGGTGGAGACGGGTCTGTCACTGTATAACACTGGGGTACAGTACTGGTGGGGACAGGTCTGTCACTGTATAACACTGGGGTACAGTACTGGTGGGGATAGGTCTGTCACTGTATAACACTGGGGTACAGTACTGGTGGGGACGGGTCTGTCACTGTATAACACTGGGATACAGTACTGGTGGGGACGGGTCTGTCACTGTATAACACTGGGGTACAGTAATGGTGGGGACAGGTCTGTCACTGTATAACACTGGGGTACAGTACTGGTGGGGACAGGTCTGTCACTGTATAACACTGAGGTACAGTACTGCTGGGGACGGGTCAGTCACTGTATAACACTGAGGTACAGTACTGCTGGGGACGGGTCTGTCACTGTATAACACTGGGGTACAGTACTGGTGGGGACAGGTCTGTCAATGTATAACACTGGGGTACATTACTGGTGGGGACAGGTCTGTCACTGTATAACACTGAGGTACAGTACTGCTGGGGACGGGTCTGTTACTGTATAACACTGGGGTACAGTACTGGTGGGGACAGGTCTGTCACTGTATAACACTGGGGTACAGTACTGGTGGGGACAGGTCTGTCACTGCATAACACTGGGGTACAGTACTGCTGGGGACAGGTCAGTCACTGTATAACACTGGGGTACAGTACTGGTGGGGATGGGTCTGTCACTGTATAACACGGGTACAGTACTGGTGGGGACAGGTCTGTCACTGTATAACACTGGGATACAGTACTGGTGGGGACGGGTCTGTCACTGCATAACACTGGGGTACAGTACGGGTTGGGACGTGTCTGTCACTGTATAACACTGCGATACAGTACTGGTGGGGACGGGTCTGTCACTGTATAACACTGGGGTACAGTACTGGTTGCGACGTGTCTGTCACGGTATAACACTGGGGTACAGTACTGGTTGGAACAGGTCTGTCACTGTATAACACGGGTACAGTACTGGTGGGGACAGGTCTGTCACTGTATAACACTGGGGTACATTACTGTTGGGAACAGGTCTGTCACTGTATAACACTGCGATACAGTACTGGTGGGGACGGGTCTGTCACTGTATAACACTGGGGTACAGTACTGGTTGGGACGTGTCTGTCACTGTATAGCACTGGGGTACAGTGCTGGTGGGGACAGGTCTGTCACTGTATAACACTGGGGTACAGTACTGGTGGGGACAGGTCTGTCACTGTATAACACTGGGGTACAGTACTGGTGGGGACAGGTCTGTCACTGTATAACACTGCGATACAGTACTGGTGGGGATGGGTCTGTCACTGTAAAACACTGTGGTACAGTACTGGTGGGGACAGGTCTGTCACTGTATAACACTGGGGTACAGTACTGGTGGGGACGGGTCTGTCACTGTATAACACTGGGGTACAGTACTGGTGGGGATTGGTCTGTCACTGTATAACACTGGGGTACAGTACTGGTGGGGACAGGTCTGTCACTGTATAACACTGGGATACAGTACTGGTGGGGACAGGTCTGTCACTGTATAACACTGGGGTACAGTACCGGTGGGGACGGGTCTGTCACTGTATAACACTGGGGAACAGTACTGGTGGGGACAGGCCTGTCACTGTATAACACTGGGGTACACTACTGGTGGGGACAGGTCTGTCACTGCATAACACTGCGATACAGTACTGGTGGGGACAGGCCTGTCACTGTATAACACTGGGGTACAGTACTGCTGGGGACAGGTCTGTCACTGCATAACACTGGGATACAATACTGGTGGGGATGGGTCTGTCACTGTATAACACTGGGGTACAGTACTGGTGGGGACGGGTCTGTCACTGTATAACACTGGGGTACAGTACTGGTGGGGATGGGACTGACACTGTATAACACTGGGGTACAGTACTGGTGGGGATGGGTCTGTCACTGTATAACACTGGGGTACAGTACTGGAAGGGACAGGTCTGTCACTGTATAACACAGGGGTACAATACTGGTGGGGACGTGTCTGCCACTGTATAACACTGGGGTACAATACTGATGGGGATGGGTCTGTCACTGTATAACACTGGGGTACAATATTGGTGGGGACGGGTCTGTCACTGTATAACACTGGAGTACAGTACTGGTGGGGACAGGTCTATCACTGTATAACACTGGGGTATAGTACTGGTGGGGATGGGTCTGTCACGGTATAACACTGGGGTACAGTACTGGTGAGGACAGGTCTGTCACTGTATAACACTGGGTTACAGTACTGGTGGGGACAGATTTGACAGTGTAAAACACTAGGGTACAGTACTGGTGGGGACAGGTCTGTCACTGTATAACACTGGGGTACAGTACTGGTGGGGATGGGTCTGTCACTGTATAACACTGGGGTACAATATTGGTGGGGACGGGTCTGTCACTGTATAACACTGGGATAGAGTACTGGTGGGGATGCGTCTGTCACTGTATAACACTGGGGTACACTACTGGTGGGGATGGGTCTGTCACTGTAAAACACTGGGGTACAGTACTGGTGGTGACAGGTCTATCACTGTATAACACTGGGGTACAGTACTGGTGGGGATGGGTCTGTCACTGTATAACACTGGGGTACAGTACTGGTGGGGATGGGTCTGTCACGGTATAACACTGGGTACAGTGCTGGTGGGGACAGGTCTGTCACTGTAAAACACTGGGGTACAATACTGGTGAGGACAGGTCTGTCACTGTATAACACTGGGGTACAATATTGGTGGGGACGGGTCTGTCACTGTATAACACTGGGGTACAATATTGGTGGGGACGGGTCTGTCACTGTATAACACTGGGGTACAGTACTGGTGGGGATGGTCTGTCACTGTATAACACTGGAGTACAGTACTGGTGCGGACAGGTCTGTCACTGTATAACACTGGAGTACAGTACTGGTGGGGATGGGTCTGTCACGGAATAACACTGGGTACAGTGCTGGTGGGGACAGGTCTGTCACTGTAAAACACTGGGTTACAGTACTGGTGGGGACAGATTTGTCAGTGTAAAACACTGGGGTACAATACTGGTGGGGACAGGTCTGTCACTGTATAACACTGGGGTACAGTATTGGCGTGGACAGGTCTGTCACTGTATAATACTGGGGTACAGTACTGGTGGGTACGGGTCTGTCACTGTATTACACTGGGATAGAGTACTGGTGGGGATGGGTCTGTCACTGTATAACACTGGGGTACAGTACTGGTGGGGACAGCTCTGTTGGTGTATAACACTCGGGTGCAGTACTGGTGGGGTTGGGTCTGTCACTGTATAACACTGGGGTACAGTACTGGTGGGGATGGGTCTGTCACTGTATAACACTGGGGTACAGTACTGATGGGGACAGGTCTGTCACTCTATAACACTGGGGTACAGTACTGGTGGGGAAGGGTCTGTCTCTGTATAACACTGGGGAACAGTACTGGTGGGGACAGGTCTCTCTCTGTATAAGACTGGGGTACAGTACTGGTGGGGACATGTCAGTCACTGCATAACACTGGGGTAGAGTACTGGTGGGGACAGGTTTGTCAGTGTAAAACACTGGGGTACAGTACTGGTGGGGACAGGTCTGTCACTGTATAACACTGTGGTACAGTACTGGTGGAGACAGGTCAGTCACTGTATAACACTGGGGTACAGTGCTGGTGGGGACGAGTCTGTCATTGTAAAACATTTGTGGTACAGTTCTGGTGGGGATGCGTCTGTCACTGTATAACACTGGGGTACAGTATTGGTGGGGACAGGTCTGTCACTCTATAACACTGGGGTACAGTACTGGTGGGGACAGGTCTGTCACTGCATAACACTGGGGTACAGTACTGGTGGGGACGGGTCTGTCACTGTATAACACTGGGGTACATTACTGATGGGGATGGGTCTGTCACTGTATAACACTGGGGTACAGTATTGGTGGGGACAGGTCTGTCACTCTATAACACTGGGGTACAGTACTGGTGGGGATGGGTCCGTCACTGTATAACACTGGGGTACAGTCCCGTGGAGACAGGTCTGTCACTGTATAACACTGGGGTGCAGTACTGGTGGGGACGGGTCTGTCACTGTATAACCCTGGGGTACATTACTGGTGGGGACATGTCTGTCACTGTATAACACTGGGGTACAGTACTGGTGCGGACATGTCTGACACTGTATAAAACTGGGGTACAGTACTGGTTGGGATGGGTCTTTCACTGTATAACCCTGGGTTACAGTACTGGTGGGGTCGGGTCTGTCACTGTATAACCCTGGGGTACAGTACTGGTGGGGACAGTTCTGTCACTGTATAACCCTGGGGTACAGTACTGGTGTGGATGGGTCTGTCACTGTGTAACACAGGGGTACAGTACTGGTGGGGACAGGTCTGTCATTGTATAACCCTGGGGTACAGTACTGGTGGGGACAGGTCTGTCATTGTATAACCCTCGGGTACAGTACTGGTGGGGACAGCTCAGTTGGTGTATAACACTTGGGTGCAGTACTGGTGGGGATGGGTCTGTTGGTGTATAAAACTGGGATAGAGTACTGATGGGGATGGGTCTGTCACTCTATAACACTGGAGTACAGAACTGGTGGGGACAGGTCTGTCACTCTATAACACTGGAGTACAGTACTGGAGGGGACGGGTCTGTCACTGTATAACACTGGGGTACAGAACTGGTGGGGACGGGTCTGTCACTGTTTAACACTGGGGTACAGTACTGATGGGGACGGGTCTGTCACTCTATAACACTGGAGTACAATACTGGTGGGGACGGGTCTGTCACTGTATTACATTGGGGTACAGTACTGGTGGGGACGCGTCTGTCTCTGTATAACACTGGGGTACAGGACAGTTGGGGACATGTCTGTCACTGTATAACACTGGGATACAGTACTGGTGGGGACAGGCCTGTCACTGTATAACACTGTGGTACATTACTGGTGGGTACTGGTCAGTCACTGTATAACACTGGGGCACAGTACTGGTGGGGACGGGTCAGTCACTGTATAGCACTGGGGTACAGTACTGGTTGGGAGGTGTCTGTCACTGTATAACACTGGGGTACAGTACTGGTGGGGACAGGTCTGCCACTGTATAACACTGGGGTACAGTACTGGTGCGGATGGGTCTGTCACTGTATAACACTGGGGTACAGTACTGGTGGTGACTGGTCTGTCACTGTACAACACTGGTGTACAGTACTGGTGGGGACAGGTCTGTCACTGTATAACACTGGGGTACAGTACTGGTGGGGATGGCTCTGTCACTGTATAACACTGGGTTACAGTACTGGTGGGGACGGGTCTGTCACTGTATAACACTGGGGCACAGTACTGGTGGAGACAGGTTTGTCACTGTATAACACGGGTACAGTACTGGTGGGGATGGGTCTGTCACTGTATAACACTGGGGTACAGTACTGGTGGGGACGGGTCTGTCACTGTATAACACTGGGGTACAGTACTGGTGGGGATGGGTCTGTCATTGTATAACACTGGGGTACAGTACTGGTGGTGACTGGTGTGTCGCTGTATATCACTGGGATACAATACTGGTGGGAATGTGTCTGTCACTGTATAACACTGGGTTACAGTACTGGTGGGGATGGGTCTGTCACTGTATAACACTGGGGTACAGTACTGGTGGGGACAGGTTTGTCACTGTATAACACTGGGGTACAGTACTGATTGGACGGGTCTGTCACTGTATAACACTGGTGTACAGTACGGGTGGGGACGGGTCTGTCACTGTATAACACTGGGGTACAGTACTGGTGGGGACAGGTCTGTCACTGTATAACACTGGGGCACAGTACTGGTGGGGACGGGTCAGTCACTGTATAACACTGGGGTACAGTACTGGTTGGGACGTGTCTGTCACTGTATAACACTGGGGTACAGTACTGGTGGGGACAGGTCTGTCACTGTATAACACTGGGGTACAGTACTGGTGGGGATGGGTCTGTCACTGTATAACAATGGGGTAGAGTACTAGTGGGGATGGCTGTGTCACTGTATAACACTGGGTTACAGTACTGGTGGGGACGGGTCTGTCACTGTATAACACTGGGGCACAGTACTGGTGGGGACAGGTTTGTCACTGTATAACACGGGTACAGTAGTGGTGGGGACGGGTCTGTCACTGTATAACACTGGGGTACAGTACAGGCGGTGACTGGTGTGTCGCTGTATATCACTGGGATACAATACTGGTGGGGATGTGTCTGTCACTGTATAACACTGGGTTACAGTACTGGTGGGGATGGGTCTGTCACTGTATAACACTGGGGTACAATACTGGTGGTGACTGGTTTGTCGCTGTATATCACTGGAATACAATGCTGGTGGGGATGTGTCTGTCACTGTATAACACTGGGGCACAGTACTGGTGGGGACAGGTTTGTCACTGTATAACACGGGTACAGTACTGGTGGGGACGGGTCTGTCACTGTATAACACTGGGGTACAGTACTGGCGGTGACTGGTGTGTCGCTGTATATCACTGGCATACAATACTGGTGGGGATGTGTCTGTCACTGTATAACACTGGGTTACAGTACTGGTGGGGATGGGTCTGTCACTGTATAACACTGGGGTACAGTACTGGTGGGGACGGGTCTGTCACTGTATAACACTGGGGTACAGTACTGGTGGTGACTGGTGTATCGCTGTATATCACTGGGATACAATGCTGGTGGGGATGTGTCTGTCACTGTATACCACCGGGTTACAGTACTGGTGGGGATGGGTCTGTCACTGTATAACACTGGGGTACAGTACTGGTGGGGACAGGTTTGTCACTGTATAACACTGGGGTACAGTACTGATGGGAACGGGTCTGTCACTGAATAACACTGGGGTACAGTACTGGTAGCGACGGGTCAGTCACAGTATAACACTGGGGCACAGTACTGGTGGGGACGGGTCTGTCACTGTATAACACTGGGGCACAGCACTGGTGGGGACGGGTCAGTCACTGTATAACACTGGGGTACAGTACTGGTTGGGATGGGTCTGTCACTGTATAACATTGGGGTACAGTACTGGTGGGGACAGGTCTGTCACTGTATAACTCTGTGGTACATTACTGGTGGGGACTGGTCAGTCACTGTATAACACTGGGGCACAGTACTGGTTGGGATGGGTCTGTCACTGTATAACACTGGGGTACAGTACTGGTGGGGATGGCTCTGTCACTGTATAACACTGGGGTACAGTACTGGTGGGGATGGCTCTGTCACTGTATAACACTGGGGTACAGTTCTGGTGGGGACGGGTCTGTCACTGTATAACACTGGGGCACAGTACTGGTTGGGACAGGTTTGTCACTGTATAACACGGGTACAGTACTGGTGGGGATGGGTCTGTCACTGTATAACACTGGGGTACAGTACTGGTGGGGACAGGTCTGTCACAGTATAACACTGGTTACAGTGCTGGTGGGGACAGGTCTGACACTGTATAACACTGGGGTACAGTACTGGTGGGGACAGGTCTGTCACTGTATAACACTGGGGTACAGTACTTGTGGGGACAGGTGTGTCGCTGTATATCACTGGGATACAATACTGGTGGGGACGTGTCTGTCACTGTATAACACTGGGTTACAGTACTGGTGGGGACGGGTCTGTCACTGTATAACACTGGGGTACAGAACTGGTGGGTACGTTTCTGTCACTGTATAACACTGGGGTACAGTACTGGTGGGGACAGGTCTGTCACTGTATAACACTGGGGTACATTACTGGTGGGGATGGGTCTGTCACTGTATAACACTGGGGCACAGTACTGGTGGGGACTGGTCTGTCACTGTATAACACTGAAGTAGAGTACTGGTGGGGACGTGTCTGTCACTGTATAACACTGGGTACAATACTGGTGGGGACAGGTCTGTCACTGTATAACACTGGGGTATAGTACTGGTGGGGACTGGTCTGTCACTGGATAACACTGGGGTACAGTACTGGTGGGGACGTGTCTGTCACTGTATAACACTGGGGTACAGTACTGGTGGGGACAGGTCTGTCACTGTATAACTCTGTGGTACATTACTGGTGGGGACTGGTCAGTCACTGTATAACACTGGGGCACAGTACTGGTGGGGACGGGTCAGTCACTGTATAACACTGGGGTACAGTACTGGTTGGGACGTGTCTGTCACTGTATAACACTGGGGTACAGTACTGGTGGGGACAGGTCTGTCACTGTATAACACTGGGGTACAGTACTGGTGGGGATGGGTCTGTCACTGTATAACACTGGGGTACAGTACTGGTGGTGACTGGTCTGTCACTGTACAACACTGGGGTACAGTACTGGTGGGACAGGTCTGTCACTGTATAACACGGGTACAGTACTGTTGGGGATGGGTCTGTCACTGTATAACACTGGGGTACAGTACTGGTGGGGACGGGTCTGTCACTGTATAACACTGGGGTACAGTACTGGTGGTGACTGGTGTGTCGCCGTATATCACTGGGATACAATACTGGTGGGGACGTGTCTGTCACTGTATAACACTGGGTTACAGTACTGGTGGGGATGGGTCTGTCACTGTATAACACTGGGATACAGTACTGGTGGGGACAGGTTTGTCACTGTATAACACTGGGGTACAGTACTGATGGGAACGGGTCCGTCACTTTATAACACTGGGGTACAGTACTGGTAGGGACGGGTCAGTCACAGTATAATACTGGGGTACAGTACTGGTGGGGACAGGTCTGTCACTGTATAACACTGGGGTACAGTACTGGTGGGGATGGGTCTGTCACTGTATAACACTGGGGTACAGTACTGGTGGTGACTGGTCTGCCACTGTATAACACTGGGGTACAGTACTGGTGGCGACAGGTCTGTCACTGTATAACACTGGGGTACAGTACTGGTGGGGATGGGTCTGTCACTGTATAACACTGGGGTACAGTACTGGTGGTGACTGGTCTGTCACTGTACAACACTGGGGTACAGTACTGGTGGGGACAGCTCTGTCACTGTATAACACTGGGGTACAGTACTGGTGGGGACAGGTCTGTCACTGTATAACACTGGGGCACAGTACTGGTGGGGACGGGTCAGTCACTGTATAACACTGGGGTACAGTACTGGTTGGGACGTGTCTGTCACTGTATAACACTGGGGTACAGTACTGGTGGGGACCGGTCTGTCACTGTATAACACTGGGGTACAGTACTGGTGGGGATCGGTCTGTCACTGTATAACACTGGGGTACAGTACTGGTGGTGACTGGTCTGTCACTGTACAAAACTGGGGTACAGTACTGGTGGGGACAGGTCTGTCACTGTATAACACTGGGGTACAGTACTGGTGGGGATGGGTCTGTCACTGTATAACACTGGGGTACAGTACTGGTTGGGATGGGTCTGTCACTGTATAACATTGGGGTACAGTACTGGTGGGGACAGGTCTGTCACTGTATAACACTGGGGTACAGTACTGGTGGGGATGGGTCTGTCACTGTACAACACTGGGGTACAGTACTGGTGGGGATGGCTCTGTCACTGTATAACACTGGGGTACAGTACTGGTGGGGATGGCTCTGTCACTGTATAACACTGGGGTACAGTTCTGGTGGGGACGGGTCTGTCACTGTATAACACTGGGGCACAGTACTGGTTGGGACAGGTTTGTCACTGTATAACACGGGTACAGTACTGGTGGGGATGGGTCTGTCACTGTATAACACGGGGGTACAGTACTGGTGGTGACTGGTCTGTCACTGTACAACACTGGGGTACAGTACTGGTGGGACAGGTCTGTCACTGTATAACACGGGTACAGTACTGTTGGGGATGGGTCTGTCACTGTATAACACTGGGGTACAGTACTGGTGGGGACAGGTCTGTCACTGTATAACACTGGGGTACAGTACTGGTGGGGATGGGTCTGTCACTGTATAACACTGGGGTACAGTACTGGTGGTGACTGGTCTGTCACTGTACAACACTGGGGTACAGTACTGGTGGGGACAGCTCTGTCACTGTATAACACTGGGGTACAGTACTGGTGGGGACAGGTCTCTCACTGTATAACACTGGGGCACAGTACTGGTGGGGACGGGTCAGTCACTGTATAACACTGGGGTACAGTACTGGTTGGGACGTGTCTGTCACTGTATAACACTGGGGTACAGTACTGGTGGGGACAGGTCTGTCACTGTATAACACTGGGGTACAGTACTGGTGGGGATCGGTCTGTCACTGTATAACACTGGGGTACAGTACTGGTGGTGACTGGTCTGTCACTGTACAAAACTGGGGTACAGTACTGGTGGGGACAGGTCTGTCACTGTATAACACTGGGGTACAGTACTGGTGGGGATGGGTCTGTCACTGTATAACACTGGGGTACAGTACTGGTTGGGATGGGTCTGTCACTGTATAACATTGGGGTACAGTACTGGTGGGGACAGGTCTGTCACTGTATAACACTGGGGTACAGTACTGGTGGGGATGGGTCTGTCACTGTACAACACTGGGGTACAGTACTGGTGGGGATGGCTCTGTCACTGTATAACACTGGGGTACAGTACTGGTGGGGATGGCTCTGTCACTGTATAACACTGGGGTACAGTTCTGGTGGGGACGGGTCTGTCACTGTATAACACTGGGGCACAGTACTGGTTGGGACAGGTTTGTCACTGTATAACACGGGTACAGTACTGGTGGGGATGGGTCTGTCACTGTATAACACGGGGGTACAGTACTGGTGGTGACTGGTCTGTCACTGTACAACACTGGGGTACAGTACTGGTGGGACAGGTCTGTCACTGTATAACACGGGTACAGTACTGTTGGGGATGGGTCTGTCACTGTATAACACTGGGGTACAGTACTGGTGGGGACGGGTCTGTCACTGTATAACACTGGGGTACAGTACTGGTGGTGACTGGTGTGTCGCCGTATATCACTGGGATACAATACTGGTGGGGACGTGTCTGTCACTGTATAACACTGGGTTACAGTACTGGTGGGGATGGGTCTGTCACTGTATAACACTGGGATACAGTACTGGTGGGGACAGGTTTGTCACTGTATAACACTGGGGTACAGTACTGATGGGAACGGGTCCGTCACTTTATAACACTGGGGTACAGTACTGGTAGGGACGGGTCAGTCACAGTATAATACTGGGGTACAGTACTGGTGGGGACAGGTCTGTCACTGTATAACACTGGGGTACAGTACTGGTGGGGATGGGTCTGTCACTGTATAACACTGGGGTACAGTACTGGTGGTGACTGGTCTGCCACTGTATAACACTGGGGTACAGTACTGGTGGGGACAGGTCTGTCACTGTATAACACTGGGGTACAGTACTGGTGGGGATGGGTCTGTCACTGTATAACACTGGGGTACAGTACTGGTGGTGACTGGTCTGTCACTGTATAACACTGGGGTACAGTACTGGTGGGGACAGCTCTGTCACTGTATAACACTGGGGTACAGTACTGGTGGGGACAGGTCTGTCACTGTATAACACTGGGGCACAGTACTGGTGGGGACGGGTCAGTCACTGTATAACACTGGGGTACAGTACTGGTTGGGACGTGTCTGTCACTGTATAACACTGGGGTACAGTACTGGTGGGGACAGGTCTATCACTGTATAACACTGGGGTACAGTACTGGTGGGGATCGGTCTGTCACTGTATAACACTGGGGTACAGTACTGGTGGTGACTGGTCTGTCACTGTACAAAACTGGGGTACAGTACTGGTGGGGACAGGTCTGTCACTGTATAACACTGGGGTACAGTACTGGTGGGGATGGGTCTGTCACTGTATAACACTGGGGTACAGTACTGGTTGGGATGGGTCTGTCACTGTATAACATTGGGGTACAGTACTGGTGGGGACAGGTCTGTCACTGTATAACACTGGGGTACAGTACTGGTGGGGATGGGTCTGTCACTGTACAACACTGGGGTACAGTACTGGTGGGGATGGCTCTGTCACTGTATAACACTGGGGTACAGTACTGGTGGGGATGGCTCTGTCACTGTATAACACTGGGGTACAGTTCTGGTGGGGACGGGTCTGTCACTGTATAACACTGGGGCACAGTACTGGTTGGGACAGGTTTGTCACTGTATAACACGGGCACAGTACTGGTGGGGATGGGTCTGTCACTGTGTAACACTGGGGTACAGTACTGGTGGGGACAGGTCTGTCACAGTATAACACTGGTTACAGTGCTGGTGGGGACAGGTCTGACACTGTATAACACTGGGGTACAGTACTGGTGGGGACAGGTCTGTCACTGTGTAACACTGGGGTACAGTACTTGTGGGGACAGGTGTGTCGCTGTATATCACTGGGATACAATACTGGTGGGGACGTGTCTGTCACTGTATAACACTGGGTTACAGTACTGGTGGGGACGGGTCTGTCACTGTATAACACTGGGGTACAGAACTGGTGGGTACGTTTCTGTCACTGTATAACACTGGGGTACAGTACTGGTGGGGACAGGTCTGTCACTGTATAACACTGGGGTACATTACTGGTGGGGATGGGTCTGTCACTGTATAACACTGGGGCACAGTATTGGTGGGGACTGGTCTGTCACTGTATAACACTGGGGTACAGTGCTGGTGGGGACGGGTCTGTCACTGTATAACACTGGGGTACAGTAGTGGTGGGGATGGGTCTGTCACTGTATAACACTGGGGTACTGTACTGGTGGGGATGTGTCTGTCACTGTATAACACTGGCGTACAGTACTGGTGGGGACAGGCCTGTCACTGTATAACACTGCGGGACAGTCCTGGTGAGGACAGGTCTGTCACTGTATAACACTGAAGTACAGTACTGGTGGGGACGTGTCTGTCACTGTATAACACTGGGTACAATACTGGTGGGGACAGGTCTGTCACTGTATAACACTGGGGTATAGTACTGGTGGGGACTGGTCTGTCACTGCATAACACTGGGGTACAGTACTGGTGGGGACGTGTCTGTCACTGTATAACACTGGGGTACAGTACTGGTGGGGACAGGTCTGTCACTGTATAACACTGAGGTACATTACTGGTGGGGACTGGTCAGTCACTGTATAACACTGGGGCACAGTACTGGTGGGGACGGGTCAGTCACTGTATAACACTGGGGTACAGTACTGGTTGGGACGTGTCTGTCACTGTATAACACTGGGGTACAGTACTGGTGGGGACAGGTCTGTCACTGTTTAACACTGGGGTACAGTACTGGTGGGGATGGGTCTGTCACTGTATAACACAGGGGTACAGTACTGGTGGTGACTGGTCTGTCACTGTACAACACTGGGGTACAGTACTGGTGGGACAGGTCTGTCACTGTATAACACTGGGGTACAGTACTGGTGGTGACTGGTGTGTCGCCGTATATCACTGGGATACAATACTGGTGGGGACGTGTCTGTCACTGTATAACACTGGGTTACAGTACTGGTGGGGATGGGTCTGTCACTGTATAACACTGGGATACAGTACTGGTGGGGACTGGTGTGTCACTGTATAACACTGGGGTACAGTGCTGGTGGGGACGGGTCTGTCACTGTATAACACTGGGGTACAGTAGTGGTGGGGATGGGTCTGTCACTGTATAACACTGGGGTACTGTACTGGTGGGGATGTGTCTGTCACTGTATAACACTGGCGTACAGTACTGGTGGGGAGAGGCCTGTCACTGTATAACACTGCGGGACAGTCCTGGTGAGGACAGGTCTGTCACTCTATAACACTGAAGTACAGTACTGGTGGGGACGTGTCTGTCACTGTATAACACTGGGTACAATACTGGTGGGGACAGGTCTGTCACTGTATAACACTGGGGTATAGTACTGGTGGGGACTGGTCTGTCACTGCATAACACTGGGGTACAGTACTGGTGGGGACGTGTCTGTCACTGTATAACACTGGGGTACAGTACTGGTGGGGACAGGTCTGTCACTGTATAACACTGTGGTACATTACTGGTGGGGACTGGTCAGTCACTGTATAACACTGGGGCACAGTACTGGTGGGGACGGGTCAGTCACTGTATAACACTGGGGTACAGTACTGGTTGGGACGTGTCTGTCACTGTATAACACTGGGGTACAGTACTGGTGGGGACAGGTCTGTCACTGTATAACACTGGGGTACAGTACTGGTGGGGATGGGTCTGTCACTGTATAACACTTGGGTACAGTACTGGTGGTGACTGGTCTGTCACTGTACAACACTGGGGTACAGTACTGGTGGGACAGGTCTGTCACTGTATAACACGGGTACAGTACTGGTGGGGATGGGTCTGTCACTGTATAACACTGGGGTACAGTACTGGTGGGGACGGGTCTGTCACTGTATAACACTGGGGTACAGTACTGGTGGTGACTGGTGTGTCGCCGTATATCACTGGGATACAATACTGGTGGGGACGTGTCTGTCACTGTATAACACTGGGTTACAGTACTGGTGGGGATGGGTCTGTCACTGTATAACACTGGGATACAGTACTGGTGGGGACAGGTTTGTCACTGTATAACACTGGGGTACAGTACTGATGGGAATGGGTCCGTCACTTTATAACACTGGGGTACAGTACTGGTAGGGACGGGTCAGTCACAGTATAATACTGGGGTACAGTACTGGTGGGGACAGGTCTGTCACTGTATAACACTGGGGTACAGTACTGGTGGGGATGGGTCTGTCACTGTATAACACTGGGGTACAGTACTGGTGGTGACTGGTCTGCCACTGTATAACACTGGGGTACAGTACTGGTGGGGACAGGTCTGTCACTGTATAACACTGGGGTACAGTACTGGTGGGGATGGGTCTGTCACTGTATAACACTGGGGTACAGTACTGGTGGTGACTGGTCTGTCACTGTACAACACTGGGGTACAGTACTGGTGGGGACAGCTCTGTCACTGTATAACACTGGGGTACAGTACTGGTGGGGACGGGTCTGTCACTGTATAACACTGGGGCACAGTACTGGTGGGGACGGGTCAGTCACTGTATAACACTGGGGTACAGTACTGGTTGGGACGTGTCTGTCACTGTATAACACTGGGGTACAGTACTGGTGGGGACAGGTCTGTCACTGTATAACACTGGGGTACAGTACTGGTGGGGATCGGTCTGTCACTGTATAACACTGGTGTACAGTACTGGTGGTGACTGGTCTGTCACTGTACAAAACTGGGGTACAGTACTGGTGGGGACAGGTCTGTCACTGTATAACACTGGGGTACAGTACTGGTGGGGATGGGTCTGTCACTGTATAACACTGGGGTACAGTACTGGTGGGGACAGGTCTGTCACTGTATAACACTGGTTACAGTGCTGGTGGGGACAGGTCTGACACTGTATAACACTGGGGTACAGTAATGGTGGGGACAGGTCTGTCACTGTATAACACTGGGGTACAGTACTGATGGGGACAGGTTTGTCACTGTATAACACGGGTACAGTACTGGTGGGGATGGGTCTGTCACTGTATAACACTGGGGTACAGTACTGGTGGGGACAGGTCTGTCACGGTATAACACTGGTTACAGTGCTGGTGGGGACAGGTCTGACACTGTATAACACTGGGGTACAGTACTGGTGGGGACAGGTCTGTCACTGTATAACACTGGGGTACAGTACTGGTGGGGACAGGTGTGTCGCTGTATATCACAGGGATACAATACTGGTGGGGACGTGTCTGTCACTGTATAACACTGGGTTACAGTACTGGTGGGGACGGGTCTGTCACTGTATAACACTGGGGTACAGTACTGGTGGGGACGTTTCTGTCACTGTATAACACTGGGGTACAGTACTGGTGGGTCAGGTCTGTCACTGTATAACACTGGGGTACAGTACTGGTGGGGACAGGTCTGTCACTGTATAACACTGGGGTACAGTACTGGTGGGGACAGGTCTGTCACTGTATAACACTGGGGTACAGTACTGATGGGGACAGGTCTGTCACTGTATAACACTGGGGTACAGTACTGGTGGGGACAGGTGTGTCGCTGTATATCACTGGGATACGATACTGGTGGGGACGTGTCTGTCACTGTATAATACTGGGTTACAGTACTGGTAGGGACGGGTCAATTACTGTGTAACACTGGGGTGCAGTACTAGTGGGTACAGGTCTGTCACTGTATAACACTGTGGTACAGTACTGGTGGTGACTGGTCTGTCACTGTATAACACTGGGATACAGTACTGGTGGGGACGGGTCTGTCACTGTATAACACTGGGGTACAGTACTGCTGGGGACGGTTCTGTCACTGTATAACGCTGGGGTACAGTACTGGTGGGGACAGGTCTGTTACTGTATAACACTGGGGTACAGTACTGGTGGGGATCGGTCTGTCACTGTATAACACTGGGGTACAGTACTGGTCGTGACTGGTCTGTCACTGTACAAAACTGGGGTACAGTACTGGTGGGGACAGGTCTGTCACTGTATAACACTGGGGTACAGTACTGGTGGGGATGGGTCTGTCACTGTATAACACTGGGGTACAGTACTGGTGGGGACAGGTCTGTCACGGTATAACACTGGTTACAGTGCTGGTGGGGACAGGTCTGACACTGTATAACACTGGGGTACAGTAATGGTGGGGACAGGTCTGTCACTGTATAACACTGGGGTACAGTACTGGTGGGGACAGGTTTGTCACTGTATAACACGGGTACAGTACTGGTGGTGATGGGTCTGTCACTGTATAACACTGGGGTACAGTACTGGTGGGGACAGGTCTGTCACGGTATAACACTGGTTACAGTGCTGGTGGGGACAGGTCTGACACTGTATAACACTGGGGTACAGTACTGGTGGGGACAGGTCTGTCACTATATAACACTGGGGTACAGTACTGGTGGGGACAGGTGTGTCGCTGTATATCACAGGGATACAATACTGGTGGGGACTGGTCTGTCACTGTATAACACTGGGTTACAGTACTGGTGGGGACGGGTCTGTCACTGTATAACACTGGGGTACAGTACTGGTGGGGACGTTTCTGTCACTGTATAACACTGGGGTACAGTACTGGTGGGGACAGGTCTGTCACTGTATAACACTGGGGTACAGTACTGGTGGGGACAGGTCTGTCACTGTATAACACTGGGGTACAGTACTGGTGGGGACAGGTCTGTCACTGTATAACACTGGGGTACAGTACTGATGGGGACAGGTCTGTCACTGTATAACACTGGGGTACAGTACTGGTGGGGACAGGTGTGTCGCTGTATATCACTGGGATACAATACTGGTGGGGACGTGTCTGTCACTGTATAATACTGGGTTACAGTACTGGTAGGGACGGGTCAGTCACTGTGTAACACTGGGGTGCAGTACTAGTGGGGACAGGTCTGTCACTGTATAACACTGTGGTACAGTACTGGTGGTGACTGGTCTGTCTCTGTATAACACTGGGATACAGTACTGGTGGGGACGGGTCTGTCACTGTATAACACTGGGGTACAGTACTGCTGGGGACGGTTCTGTCACTGTATAACGCTGGGGTACAGTACTGGTGGGGACAGGTCTGTTACTGTATAACACTGGGGCACAGTACTGGTGGGGATGGGTCAGTCACTGTATAACACTGGGGTACAGTACTGGTTGGGACGTGTCTGTCACTGTATAACACTGGGGTACAGTACTGGTGGGGACAGGTCTATCACTGTATAACACTGGGGTACAGTACTGGTGGGGATCGGTCTGTCACTGTATAACACTGGGGGTACAGTACTGGTGGAGACTGGTCTGTCACTGTACAAAACTGGGGTACAGTACTGGTGGGGACAGGTCTGTCACTGTATAACACTGGGGTACAGTACTGGTGGGGATGGGTCTGTCACTGTATAACACTGGGGTACAGTACTGGTTGGGATGGGTCTGTCACTGTATAACATTGGGGTACAGTACTGGTGGGGACAGCTCTATCACTGTATAACACTGGGGTACAGTACTGGTGGGGATGGGTCTGTCACTGTACAACACTGGGGTACAGTACTGGTGGGGCTGGCTCTGTCACTGTATAACACTGGGGTACAGTACTGGTGGGGATGGCTCTGTCACTGTATAACACTGGGGTACAGTTCTGGTGGGGACGGGTCTGTCACTGTATAACACTGGGGCACAGTACTGGTTGGGACAGGTTTGTCACTGTATAACACGGGCACAGTACTGGTGGGGATGGGTCTGTCACTGTGTAACACTGGGGTACAGTACTGGTGGGGACAGGTCTGTCACAGTATAACACTGGTTACAGTGCTGGTGGGGACAGGTCTGACACTGTATAACACTGGGGTACAGTACTGGTGGGGACAGGTCTGTCACTGTGTAACACTGGGGTACAGTACTTGTGGGGACAGGTCTGTCACTGTATAACACTGGGGTACAGTACTGGTGGGGACAGGTCTGTCACTGTATAACACTGGGGTACAGTACTGATGGGGACAGGTCTGTCACTGTATAACACTGGGGTACAGTACTGGTGGGGACAGGTGTGTCGCTGTATATCACTGGGATACGATACTGGTGGGGACGTGTCTGTCACTGTATAATACTGGGTTACAGTACTGGTAGGGACGGGTCAATCACTGTGTAACACTGGGGTGCAGTACTAGTGGGTACAGGTCTGTCACTGTATAACACTGTGGTACAGTACTGGTGGTGACTGGTCTGTCACTGTATAACACTGGGATACAGTACTGGTGGGGACGGGTCTGTCACTGTATAACACTGGGGTACAGTACTGCTGGGGACGGTTCTGTCACTGTATAACGCTGGGGTACAGTACTGGTGGGGACAGGTCTGTTACTGTATAACACTGGGGTACAGTACTGGTGGGGATCGGTCTGTCACTGTATAACACTGGGGTACAGTACTGGTGGTGACTGGTCTGTCACTGTACAAAACTGGGGTACAGTACTGGTGGGGACAGGTCTGTCACTGTATAACACTGGGGTACAGTACTGGTGGGGATGGGTCTGTCACTGTATAACACTGGGGTACAGTACTGGTGGGGACAGGTCTGTCACGGTATAACACTGGTTACAGTGCTGGTGGGGACAGGTCTGACACTGTATAACACTGGGGTACAGTAATGGTGGGGACAGGTCTGTCACAGTATAACACTGGTTACAGTGCTGGTGGGGACAGGTCTGACACTGTATAACACTGGGGTACAGTACTGGTGGGGACAGGTCTGTCACTGTGTAACACTGGGGTACAGTACTTGTGGGGACAGGTCTGTCACTGTATAACACTGGGGTACAGTACTGGTGGGGACAGGTCTGTCACGGTATAACACTGGTTACAGTGCTGGTGGGGACAGGTCTGACACTGTATAACACTGGGGTACAGTACTGGTGGGGACAGGTCTGTCACTGTATAACACTGGGGTACAGTACTGGTGGGGACAGGTGTGTCGCTGTATATCACAGGGATACAATACTGGTGGGGACTGGTCTGTCACTGTATAACACTGGGTTACAGTACTGGTGGGGACGGGTCTGTCACTGTATAACACTGGGGTACAGTACTGGTGGGGACGTTTCTGTCACTGTATAACACTGGGGTACAGTACTGGTGGGGACAGGTCTGTCACTGTATAACACTGGGGTACAGTACTGGTGGGGACAGGTCTGTCACTGTATAACACTGGGGTACAGTACTGGTGGGGACAGGTCTGTCACTGTATAACACTGGGGTACAGTACTGATGGGGACAGGTCTGTCACTGTATAACACTGGGGTACAGTACTGGTGGGGACAGGTGTGTCGCTGTATATCACTGGGATACAATACTGGTGGGGACGTGTCTGTCACTGTATAATACTGGGTTACAGTACTGGTAGGGACGGGTCAGTCACTGTGTAACACTGGGGTGCAGTACTAGTGGGGACAGGTCTGTCACTGTATAACACTGTGGTACAGTACTGGTGGTGACTGGTCTGTCTCTGTATAACACTGGGATACAGTACTGGTGGGGACGGGTCTGTCACTGTATAACACTGGGGTACAGTACTGCTGGGGACGGTTCTGTCACTGTATAACGCTGGGGTACAGTACTGGTGGGGACAGGTCTGTTACTGTATAACACTGGGGCACAGTACTGGTGGGGATGGGTCAGTCACTGTATAACACTGGGGTACAGTACTGGTTGGGACGTGTCTGTCACTGTATAACACTGGGGTACAGTACTGGTGGGGACAGGTCTATCACTGTATAACACTGGGGTACAGTACTGGTGGGGATCGGTCTGTCACTGTATAACACTGGGGTACAGTACTGGTGGTGACTGGTCTGTCACTGTACAAAACTGGGGTACAGTACTGGTGGGGACAGGTCTGTCACTGTATAACACTGGGGTACAGTACTGGTGGGGATGGGTCTGTCACTGTATAACACTGGGGTACAGTACTGGTTGGGATGGGTCTGTCACTGTATAACATTGGGGTACAGTACTGGTGGGGACAGGTCTGTCACTGTATAACACTGGGGTACAGTACTGGTGGGGATGGGTCTGTCACTGTACAACACTGGGGTACAGTACTGGTGGGGCTGGCTCTGTCACTGTATAACACTGGGGTACAGTACTGGTGGGGATGGCTCTGTCACTGTATAACACTGGGGTACAGTTCTGGTGGGGACGGGTCTGTCACTGTATAACACTGGGGCACAGTACTGGTTGGGACAGGTTTGTCACTGTATAACACGGGCACAGTACTGGTGGGGATGGGTCTGTCACTGTGTAACACTGGGGTACAGTACTGGTGGGGACAGGTCTGTCACAGTATAACACTGGTTACAGTGCTGGTGGGGACAGGTCTGACACTGTATAACACTGGGGTACAGTACTGGTGGGGACAGGTCTGTCACTGTGTAACACTGGGGTACAGTACTTGTGGGGACAGGTGTGTCGCTGTATATCACTGGGATACAATACTGGTGGGGACGTGTCTGTCACTGTATAACACTGGGTTACAGTACTGGTGGGGACGGGTCTGTCACTGTATAACACTGGGGTACAGAACTGGTGGGTACGTTTCTGTCACTGTATAACACTGGGGTACAGTACTGGTGGGGACAGGTCTGTCACTGTATAACACTGGGGTACATTACTGGTGGGGATGGGTCTGTCACTGTATAACACTGGGGCACAGTATTGGTGGGGACTGGTCTGTCACTGTATAACACTGGGGTACAGTGCTGGTGGGGACGGGTCTGTCACTGTATAACACTGGGGTACAGTAGTGGTGGGGATGGGTCTGTCACTGTATAACACTGGGGTACTGTACTGGTGGGGATGTGTCTGTCACTGTATAACACTGGCGTACAGTACTGGTGGGGACAGGCCTGTCACTGTATAACACTGCGGGACAGTCCTGGTGAGGACAGGTCTGTCACTGTATAACACTGAAGTACAGTACTGGTGGGGACGTGTCTGTCACTGTATAACACTGGGTACAATACTGGTGGGGACAGGTCTGTCACTGTATAACACTGGGGTATAGTACTGGTGGGGACTGGTCTGTCACTGCATAACACTGGGGTACAGTACTGGTGGGGACGTGTCTGTCACTGTATAACACTGGGGTACAGTACTGGTGGGGACAGGTCTGTCACTGTATAACACTGAGGTACATTACTGGTGGGGACTGGTCAGTCACTGTATAACACTGGGGCACAGTACTGGTGGGGACGGGTCAGTCACTGTATAACACTGGGGTACAGTACTGGTTGGGACGTGTCTGTCACTGTATAACACTGGGGTACAGTACTGGTGGGGACAGGTCTGTCACTGTTTAACACTGGGGTACAGTACTGGTGGGGATGGGTCTGTCACTGTATAACACAGGGGTACAGTACTGGTGGTGACTGGTCTGTCACTGTACAACACTGGGGTACAGTACTGGTGGGACAGGTCTGTCACTGTATAACACTGGGGTACAGTACTGGTGGTGACTGGTGTGTCGCCGTATATCACTGGGATACAATACTGGTGGGGACGTGTCTGTCACTGTATAACACTGGGTTACAGTACTGGTGGGGATGGGTCTGTCACTGTATAACACTGGGATACAGTACTGGTGGGGACTGGTCTGTCACTGTATAACACTGGGGTACAGTGCTGGTGGGGACGGGTCTGTCACTGTATAACACTGGGGTACAGTAGTGGTGGGGATGGGTCTGTCACTGTATAACACTGGGGTACTGTACTGGTGGGGATGTGTCTGTCACTGTATAACACTGGCGTACAGTACTGGTGGGGAGAGGCCTGTCACTGTATAACACTGCGGGACAGTCCTGGTGAGGACAGGTCTGTCACTCTATAACACTGAAGTACAGTACTGGTGGGGACGTGTCTGTCACTGTATAACACTGGGTACAATACTGGTGGGGACAGGTCTGTCACTGTATAACACTGGGGTATAGTACTGGTGGGGACTGGTCTGTCACTGCATAACACTGGGGTACAGTACTGGTGGGGATGTGTCTGTCACTGTATAACACTGGGGTACAGTACTGGTGGGGACAGGTCTGTCACTGTATAACACTGTGGTACATTACTGGTGGGGACTGGTCAGTCACTGTATAACACTGGGGCACAGTACTGGTGGGGACGGGTCAGTCACTGTATAACACTGGGGTACAGTACTGGTTGGGACGTGTCTGTCACTGTATAACACTGGGGTACAGTACTGGTGGGGACAGGTCTGTCACTGTATAACACTGGGGTACAGTACTGGTGGGGATGGGTCTGTCACTGTATAACACTTGGGTACAGTACTGGTGGTGACTGGTCTGTCACTGTACAACACTGGGGTACAGTACTGGTGGGACAGGTCTGTCACTGTATAACACGGGTACAGTACTGGTGGGGATGGGTCTGTCACTGTATAACACTGGGGTACAGTACTGGTGGGGACGGGTCTGTCACTGTATAACACTGGGGTACAGTACTGGTGGTGACTGGTGTGTCGCCGTATATCACTGGGATACAATACTGGTGGGGACGTGTCTGTCACTGTATAACACTGGGTTACAGTACTGGTGGGGATGGGTCTGTCACTGTATAACACTGGGATACAGTACTGGTGGGGACAGGTTTGTCACTGTATAACACTGGGGTACAGTACTGATGGGAATGGGTCCGTCACTTTATAACACTGGGGTACAGTACTGGTAGGGACGGGTCAGTCACAGTATAATACTGGGGTACAGTACTGGTGGGGACAGGTCTGTCACTGTATAACACTGGGGTACAGTACTGGTGGGGATGGGTCTGTCACTGTATAACACTGGGGTACAGTACTGGTGGTGACTGGTCTGCCACTGTATAACACTGGGGTACAGTACTGGTGGGGACAGGTCTGTCACTGTATAACACTGGGGTACAGTACTGGTGGGGATGGGTCTGTCACTGTATAACACTGGGGTACAGTACTGGTGGTGACTGGTCTGTCACTGTACAACACTGGGGTACAGTACTGGTGGGGACAGCTCTGTCACTGTATAACACTGGGGTACAGTACTGGTGGGGACGGGTCTGTCACTGTATAACACTGGGGCACAGTACTGGTGGGGACGGGTCAGTCACTGTATAACACTGGGGTACAGTACTGGTTGGGACGTGTCTGTCACTGTATAACACTGGGGTACAGTACTGGTGGGGACAGGTCTGTCACTGTATAACACTGGGGTACAGTACTGGTGGGGATCGGTCTGTCACTGTATAACACTGGTGTACAGTACTGGTGGTGACTGGTCTGTCACTGTACAAAACTGGGGTACAGTACTGGTGGGGACAGGTCTGTCACTGTATAACACTGGGGTACAGTACTGGTGGGGATGGGTCTGTCACTGTATAACACTGGGGTACAGTACTGGTGGGGACAGGTCTGTCACTGTATAACACTGGTTACAGTGCTGGTGGGGACAGGTCTGACACTGTATAACACTGGGGTACAGTAATGGTGGGGACAGGTCTGTCACTGTATAACACTGGGGTACAGTACTGATGGGGACAGGTTTGTCACTGTATAACACGGGTACAGTACTGGTGGGGATGGGTCTGTCACTGTATAACACTGGGGTACAGTACTGGTGGGCACAGGTCTGTCACGGTATAACACTGGTTACAGTGCTGGTGGGGACAGGTCTGACACTGTATAACACTGGGGTACAGTACTGGTGGGGACAGGTCTGTCACTGTATAACACTGGGGTACAGTACTGGTGGGGACAGGTGTGTCGCTGTATATCACAGGGATACAATACTGGTGGGGACGTGTCTGTCACTGTATAACACTGGGTTACAGTACTGGTGGGGACGGGTCTGTCACTGTATAACACTGGGGTACAGTACTGGTGGGGACGTTTCTGTCACTGTATAACACTGGGGTACAGTACTGGTGGTGACAGGTCTGTCACTGTATAACACTGGGGTACAGTACTGGTGGGGACAGGTCTGTCACTGTATAACACTGGGGTACAGTACTGGTGGGGACAGGTCTGTCACTGTATAACACTGGGGTACAGTACTGATGGGGACAGGTCTGTCACTGTATAACACTGGGGTACAGTACTGGTGGGGACAGGTGTGTCGCTGTATATCACTGGGATACGATACTGGTGGGGACGTGTCTGTCACTGTATAATACTGGGTTACAGTACTGGTAGGGACGGGTCAATCACTGTGTAACACTGGGGTGCAGTACTAGTGGGTACAGGTCTGTCACTGTATAACACTGTGGTACAGTACTGGTGGTGACTGGTCTGTCACTGTATAACACTGGGATACAGTACTGGTGGGGACGGGTCTGTCACTGTATAACACTGGGGTACAGTACTGCTGGGGACGGTTCTGTCACTGTATAACGCTGGGGTACAGTACTGGTGGGGACAGGTCTGTTACTGTATAACACTGGGGTACAGTACTGGTGGGGATCGGTCTGTCACTGTATAACACTGGGGTACAGTACTGGTGGTGACTGGTCTGTCACTGTACAAAACTGGGGTACAGTACTGGTGGGGACAGGTCTGTCACTGTATAACACTGGGGTACAGTACTGGTGGGGATGGGTCTGTCACTGTATAACACTGGGGTACAGTACTGGTGGGGACAGGTCTGTCACGGTATAACACTGGTTACAGTGCTGGTGGGGACAGGTCTGACACTGTATAACACTGGGGTACAGTAATGGTGGGGACAGGTCTGTCACTGTATAACACTGGGGTACAGTACTGGTGGGGACAGGTTTGTCACTGTATAACACGGGTACAGTACTGGTGGTGATGGGTCTGTCACTGTATAACACTGGGGTACAGTACTGGTGGGGACAGGTCTGTCACGGTATAACACTGGTTACAGTGCTGGTGGGGACAGGTCTGACACTGTATAACACTGGGGTACAGTACTGGTGGGGACAGGTCTGTCACTGTATAACACTGGGGTACAGTACTGGTGGGGACAGGTGTGTCGCTGTATATCACAGGGATACAATACTGGTGGGGACGTGTCTGTCACTGTATAACACTGGGTTACAGTACTGGTGGGGACGGGTCTGTCACTGTATAACACTGGGGTACAGTACTGGTGGGGACGTTTCTGTCACTGTATAACACTGGGGTACAGTACTGGTGGGGACAGGTCTGTCACTGTATAACACTGGGGTACAGTACTGGTGGGGACAGGTCTGTCACTGTATAACACTGGGGTACAGTACTGGTGGGGACAGGTCTGTCACTGTATAACACTGGGGTACAGTACTGATGGGGACAGGTCTGTCACTGTATAACACTGGGGTACAGTACTGGTGGGGACAGGTGTGTCGCTGTATATCACTGGGATACAATACTGGTGGGGACGTGTCTGTCACTGTATAATACTGGGTTACAGTACTGGTAGGGACGGGTCAGTCACTGTGTAACACTGGGGTGCAGTACTAGTGGGGACAGGTCTGTCACTGTATAACACTGTGGTACAGTACTGGTGGTGACTGGTCTGTCTCTGTATAACACTGGGATACAGTACTGCTGGGGACGGGTCTGTCACTGTATAACACTGGGGTACAGTACTGCTGGGGACGGTTCTGTCACTGTATAACGCTGGGGTACAGTACTGGTGGGGACAGGTCTGTTACTGTATAACACTGGGGTACAGTACTGGTGGGGACAGGTCTGTCACTGTATAACACTGGGGTACAGTACTGGTGGGGACAGTTCTGTCACTGTATAACACTGGGTTACAGTACTGGTGGGGACAGGTCTGTTACTGTATAACACTGGGGTACAGTACTGGTGGGTCGTGTCTGTCAGTGTATAACACTGGGGTACAGTACTGGTGGGTACGGGTCTGTCACTGTATAACACTGGGGTACAGTACTGGTGGGGACGGGTCTGTTACTGTATAACTTTGGGGTACAGTACTTGTGGGGACGTGTCTGTCACTGTATAACACTGGGTTACAGGACTGGTGGGGACAGGTTTGTTACTGTATAATACTGAGGTACAGTACTGGTGGGGACGGGTCTGTCACTGTATAACACTGGGGTACAGTACTGGTGGGTACGGGTCTGTCACTGTAGAACACTGCGGTACTGTACTGGTGGGGACGTTTCTGTCACTGTATAACACTGGGGTACAGTACTGGTGGGGACAGGTCTGTCACTGTATAACATGGGTACAGTACTGGTGGGGACGGGTCTGTCACTGTATAACACTGGGGTACAGTGCTGCTGGGGACAGGTCTGTCACTGTAGAACACTGGGGTACAGTACTGGTGGGGATGGATCTGTCACTGTATAACACTGGGGTACAGTACTGGTGGGGACAGGTCTGTAACTGTATAACACTGGGGTACAGTACTGGTGGGGACGGGTCTGTCACTGTATAACACTGGGGTACAGTACTGGTGGGGACTGGTCTGTCACTGTATAACACTGGGGTACAGTACTGGTGGGGATGGATCTGTCACTGTATAACACTGGGGTACAGTACTGGTGGGGACAGGTCTGTCACTGTAACACTGGGGTACAGGATTGATGAGCGCAGAAAACTGCCAAGAGGCCATCAACGTGTGATAGTAATAAATCCAATCGGGAATTCAGGAGATATGTCTTTACCCAGAGAGTGGGGACAATGTGGACAATGTGGAACTCCCTCCCTCAGGGAGTTTTGAGGTGAATAGTTTAGATACATTGAAGCGGGAAGCTGGATAAACACACGAGGGAGAGAGGAGTAGAAGGACATTTTGATAAAGCAGTGGGCGGGAGCTGGTTTGTGTGGAGCATAAACACTGGTCTGGAGCAGATGTGCCCGATGGCCTGTCTCTGTGCTGTTAACATTACCGTGGGCCAACAGATGTCTATCCTCGGAGGTGGTAGGAGATATGCAAAAGGCAGTGAAAGAAAAACTGATGGGATCCTGGGCTTGATTAGGAGAAGCCCAAAAGTAAGGACGTTCTGCTAAATCATTGGTTCGGCCTCAGGCCTCAGCTGGAGCATTGTGTCCCACTCTGGGCACCGCAATTTAGGAAGGATGTAAAGGCCTGGGAGAGGGTGCGGAGGAGATTTACCAGAATGGGACCAGGGATGGGGGACTTCAGTTCATGTGGAGGGACTGGAGGAGCCGGGATTGTTCTCCTGAGAGCGGAGAAGGTTCAGGGGGAGATTTAAGCGAGGTGTGCAGAATCATGAGGGGTTTGGACAGAGTAAATATGGGGAAACGGATTCCAGCGGCAGGCGGGTTGGTAACCAGAGGGGGCACAGGTTGAAGAGAATTGGCAAAAGAACCAGAGAGGTGGGGGAGATGAGGGGGATTTTTTTTTACTTGACGGCAACTTGGGATGGGCAATAAATGCTGGCCCAGCCTGCGGAGCCCGCATCCTGTGAATGAATTATAAAAGGGTTGTGATCTGGAAGGCGCAGCTTTCAAAAGGGGGAATTGGATAAATATGTAGAATCGCCGAATGGCGGCAGCTCAGAAGTAGGCCATTCGGCCCATCGTGTCTGTGTCAGCTCTTTGCAAGAGTAACTCAGCCACTCCCGCTCCCCCCGCCTTTTCCTGTGGTCCCTCAATGTTTTCATCTTCAGAAAATTATCCAGTTCCCCTTTGGGAATCATGACTGAACCTGCCTCCCCCACACTCTCAGGCAGCACATTCCGGATCTGAACCACTCGCTGCCTGAGAAAGTTTCTCCTCATGTCGCCATTGCTTTTTTTGCCAATGACCTTAAATCTGTGCCCTCTGGTTCTCAATCTTTCTGCCGGTGGGAGCAGTTCCTCCCTATCGACTCTGTCCAGACCCCTCATGATTTTGAACGCCTCCACCAAATCTCCTCTCAACCTTCTCTTCTCCGAGGAGAACAGTCCCAACAGCTCCAATCTAACCACGTAACTGAAGTTCCTCATCCCTGGAACCATTCCCGTGAATCTTTTCTGTTCTCTCTCCAAAGCCTTCACATCCTTCCTAAAGTGCGGCGCCCAGAACTGTACATGATACGCCAGCAGAGGCCTAACTAGTGTCTTATATAAGTTCAACATAACCTCCTTGCTCTTGTACTCTCTGTCCCTATTAATAAAGCCCAGGATACTGTCTGCTTTATTAACTGTGCTCGCAATCTGTCATGCTACCATATATATATATATATATATATATATATATACACACACATACACACACACACACACACACACACACATATACACATACATATATATATACATACATATATACACACACATACATATATATACATACATATATATACAAATGCACAAACATTTATATATATATATATACACACACACACACATATATACACACATACATACATATACATATATATACACACATGCACACACACACATATATGTGTGTGTGTATATGTGGATGTATATGTGTGTATATATAATGCATGTGTATGTAAATATATGTATGTATATGTGTATATGTATATGTGTATATGTGAATATATATATGTATGTGTATGTATATATATATGTGTGTGTATATATGTGTGTGTACATATATAATATGTTTGTGTATTTGTATATATATGTATGTGTATATATATATATATATATATATATATACACACACACACACACATATATATATATATTATATATATCTCTACATACATATACATATATCACACACACATACATTATGATACACCATGGTCAGGATTTAATGCCCCCCCCCCCACCACAGCGTGTCTCCCCTCCGGCAGATGCAGTGAACCATTGAACTCCCCGTTCAGTTCGACAGGGCCGTAATGTCCCGCCGGGTGTGAGGGGCTGCAAAACCCTGGCCCACGTACACTCCCTCTCCACATTCTTCCTGCCAAAATGTACCTTCGAATTCTTGGGATTAAATTTCATCTGCCTTTTGTCCGTCTCTGCCCGTCCACACCCCCATGAAGCTGACCCCTAACCCCCTCACAGCCCGCGCTACACCCGGGTTTGGTGTCAGCAGCAAATTTTGAAATTGTGAAACCGGCCCCCCCACCCCACCGAGTCTAGATCGTTTCCGTGGATCAAGAAAAGCAGTGGCCCTAACGCTTGAGTTGGAAAAGCATGCAGGCGGAGAGGGAGTGAGACGGAGGGGGAGCTCGTTCAGAGAGGCAGGACAGGCTGGGTGGGCAGAATGGCGTTGCGGCTCCATTTGCAGGCGGAGCCGCTCTGCTGACCGAGCCCAACCCTGTCACATAGGGAGCAGAGGAGACTGAGGGGCGACCTGATCGAGGTGTACAAGATTATGAGGGGCATGGACAGGGTGGATAGGGAGCAGCTGTTCCCCTCAGTTGAAGAGTCAGTCACGAGGGGACATAAGTTCAAGGTGAGGGGCAGGAGGTTTAGGAGGGATGTGAGGAAAAGCTTTTTTACCCAGAGGGTGGTGAGGGTCTGGAATGCACTGCCTGGGAGGGTGGTGGAGGCGGGTTGCATCACATCCTTTAAAAAGTACCTGGATGAGCACTTGGCACCTCATAACATTCAAGGCTCGGGGCCGAGTGCTGGTAAATGGGATTAGGTAGGTAGGTCAGGTGTTTCTCACATGTCAGTGCAGACTCGATGGGCCGAAGGGCCTCTTCTGCACTCTCTGTGTGTGATTCTGTGAATAGGTGTGAGGCAGCTCCCAGAGACCCGCGGGCTGCAGCAAGGGGAGCAACACAGTACGAGGCGAGACAAGAGACTCCTGCGGAGGTGGGGTAGGGTGGTGGGGGAGGGAAATGAGGTATCGGCAGCAGACGGAGGGTGTCCAGAGTCAACAATAAAAGAAGGACCTCCGCCAAGCCGTCCCCCGTCAGAGTCTCCCCTTCATCCCGCCGTGGGATAGCCTGACAGGTTCTCCGAGGACAGACATACCTGGGCGATGCTCTGGGCCGTGCTGCACTCTATCCTCCCTGGGTGAGGGAACCCGGGTGTGAGGCTCCACGCAGATTTCCACCTGGATCTCAGCAACATCCACCTGCCAACAGAGGGAACATCAAATCAAGCCAAAGGTTGGGGGCGTAGCAGGCTGAGGGATTTCAGGGTGTCTCGACGTTTTGTGACAGTGGGGAGAAAGCAAGGCCAGGACTCCCAGGGTCAGTACTGAGGGAGTGCTGCACTGTCGGAAGGTCAGTACTGAGGGAGTGCTGCACTGTCGGAGGGTCAGTACTGAGGGAGCGCTGCACTGTCAGAGGGTCAGTACTGAGGGAGTGCTGCACTGTCGGAGGGTCAGTACTGAGGGAGTGCTGAACTGTCGGAGGGTCAGTACTGAGGGAGTGCTGCAGTGTCGGAGGGTCAGTACTGAGGGGGCGCTGCACTGTCAGAGGGTCAGTACAAGGGAGTGCTGCACTGTCAGAGGGTGAGTACTGAGGGAGTGCTGCACTGTCGGAGAGTCAGCACTGAGGGAGCGCTGCACTGTCGGAGAGTCAGTACTGAGGGACTGCTGCACTGTCGGAGGGTCTGTACTGAGGTAGTTCCGCACTGTTGGAGGGTCAGTACAGAGGGAGTGTTGCACTGTCAGAGGGTCAGTACAAGGGAGTGCTGCACTGTCGGAGGATCAGTACTGAGGGAGCGCTGCACTGTCAGAGGGGCAGTACTGAGGGAGTGCTGCACTGTTGGACGGTCAGTACTGAGGGAGTGCTGCACTGTTGGAGGGTCAGTACAGAGGGAGTGTTGCACTGTCAGAGGGTCAGTACAAGGGAGTGCTGCACTGTCGGAGGATCAGTACTGAGGGAGCGCTGCACTGTCAGAGGGGCAGTACTGAGGGAGTGCTGCGCTGTCAGAGAGTCAGTACTGCGCTATCGGAGGGTCAGTACTGAGGGAGTGCTGGGCTGTCAGAGGGTCAGTACTGAGGGAGTGCTGCGCTGTCAGAGGGTCAGTACTGAGGGAGTGCTGCGCTATCGGAGGGTCAGTACCGAGAGAGTGCTGTACTGTCAGAAGGTCCATACTCAGGGAGTGCTGCACTGTCAGAGGGTCAGTACTGAGGGAGTGCTGCACTGTCAGAGGGTCAGTACTGAGGGGGTTCAGCCCTGTCAGAGGGTCAGTAATGAGGGAGCGCTACACCGAGAGATGTGCTGTCATTTGGATTAGACATTAAACTAAGGCACTACCTGCCCTCTCAAGTGGATGTAACAGAACCCAGAGGCACTACTGGAAGGAGTGCAGGTGTACAGGGGGCGGATCGGGTGGGGAGATCACCCCAGTGTCCTGGGGCTAACATGTGTCCCTCCGCCAATACACAGAAAGACGACGATCTGGGACATTACCACTTTGCTGTTCGTGGGAGCTTGCTGTGCACAAATTGGCTGCCGCATTGTAGTAGAGGGAGCTGTACTCTGTATCTAATCCTATGCTGTACCAGTCCTGGGAGTGTTTGATGGGGACAGTGTAGAGGGAGCTGTACTCTGTATCTAATCCTATGCTGTACCTGTCCTGGGAGTGTTTGATGGGGACAGTGTAGAGGGAGCTGTACTCTGTATCTAACCTCGTGCTGTACCTGTCCTGGGAGTGATTGATGGGGACAGTGTAGAGGGAGCTGTACTCTGTATCTAATCCTATGCTGTACCTGTCCTGGGAGCGTTTGATGGGGACAGTGTAGAGGGAGCTGTACTCTGTATCTAATCCTATGCTGTACCTGTCCTGGGAGTGTTTGATGGGGGACAGTGTAGAGGGAGCTTTACTCTGTATCTAATCCCGTGCTGTACCTGTCCTGGGAGTGTTTGATGGGGACAGTGTAGAGGGAGCTTTACTCTGTATCTAATCCTATGCTGTACGTGTCCTGGGAGTGTGTGATGGGGACAGTGTAGAGGGAGATTTACTCTGTATCTAATCCTATGCTGTACCTGTCCTGGAAGTGCTTGATGCAGACAGTGTAGAGTGAGCTTTACTCTGTATCTAATCCTGTGCTGTACCTGTCCTGGAAGTGTTTGATGGGGACAGAGTAGAGGGAGCTTTACTCTGTATTTAACCCCGTGCTGTACCTGTCCTGGGAGTGTTTGATGGGGACAGAGTAGAGGGAGCTTTACTCTGTATCTAATCCCGTGCTGTACCTGTCCTGGGAGTGTTTGATGGGGACAGTGTAGAGGGAGCTTTACTCTGTATTTAACCTCGTGCTGTACCTGTCCTGTGAGTGATGGGGACAGTGTAGAGTGAGCTTTACTCTGCATCTAACCCGGTGCTGTACATCTCCTGGGAGTGTTTGACGGGGGCAGTGTAGAGGGAGCTCTACTCTGTATCTAAACCCGAGCTGCGCCTGTCCTGAGAGTGTTTGATGGGGACAGTGGAGAAGGAGAGTTACTCTGTATTTTACCCTGTGCTCTACCTGTCCTGGGAGTGTTTGAAGGGTTCAGTGCAGAGGGAGCTTTACTCTGTATCTAACCACGTCCTGTACCTGTCCTGGGAGTCTTTGACGGGGACAGTGTAGAGTGAGCTTTACACTGTATCTAACCCCGTGCTGCACCAGTCCTGGGAGTGTTTGATGGGGACAGTGTAGAGGGAGATATGCTCTGTATCGAAACCTGTGCTGTGCCTGCCCGGGGAGTGTTTGATGGGGACAGTGTAGAGTGAGCTTTACTCTGCATCTAACCCCGTGCTTTACATCTCCTGGGAGTGTTTGACGGGGTCAGTGTAGAGGGAGCTCGACTCTGTATCTAAACCTGAGCTGCGCCTGTCCTGAGAGTGTTTGATGGGGAGAGTGTAGAGGGACCTTTACTCTGTATATAAACCACTGCTCTACCTGTCCTGGGAGTGTTTGATGGGGACAGAGTAGAGGGAGCTTTACTCTGTGTCTAACTCCATGCTGTACCTGTTCTGGGAATGTTTGATAGGGACAGTGTAGAGTGAGCTTTACTCTATATGTAAACCTGTGCTGTACCTGTCCTGGGAGTGTTTGATGGGGACAGTGTAGAGGGAGCTTTACTCTGTATATAACCCCGTGCTGTGCCTGTCCTGGGAGTATTTGAAGCGGACAGAGTAGAGGGAGCTTTACCCTGTATCTAAACCCGTGCGGTACCTGTCCTGGGAGTGTTTGATGGGGACAGTATAGAGGGAGCTTTAATCTATATCTAAACCTGTGCTGTACCTGTCCTGGGAGTGTTTGATGGGGACAATGTAGAGGGAGCTTTACTCTGTATCTGACCTCATGCTGTACCAGTCCTGGGAATGTTTGATGGGGACAGTGTAGAGGGAGCTTTACTCTGTATCTAACCCCGTGCTGTCCCTGTCCTGGGAGTGTTTGAGGGGACAGTGTAGAGGGAGCTTTATCTCTATCGAACCCAGTGCTGTGCCTGCCCTGGGAGTGTTTGATGGGGACAGTGTAGAGGGAGATTTACTCTGTATTTAACCCCGTGCTGCAGCTGTCCTGGAAGTGTTTGATGGGGACAGTGTAGAGGGAGCTTTACGCTGTATCTAACCCCGTGCTGCACCTGTCCTGGGAGTGTTTGATGGGGTCAGTGTAGAAGGAGCTTTACTCTGTATCAAACACCGTGCTGTACCTGTCCTGGAAGTGTTTGATGCAGACAGTGTAGAGGGAGCTTTACTCTGTATCTAATCCCGTGCCGTACCTGTCCTGGGAGTGTTTGATGGGGACAGAGTAGAGGGAGCTTTACTCTGTATCTAATCCCGTGCTGTACCTGTCCTGGGAGTGTTTGATGGGGACAGTGTAGAGGGAGCTTTACTCTGTATTTAACCCCGTGCTGTACCTGTCCTGGGAATGCTTGCTTGGGACAGTGTAGAGGGAGCTTTATTCTCTATCTAAACCCGTGCTGTACCTGTCCTGGGAATGTTTGATGGGGACAGTATAGAGGGAGCTTTAATCTAGATCTAAACATGTGCTGTACCTATCCTGGGAGTGTTTGATGGGGACAGTGTAGCGGGAGCTTTACTCTGTGTCTAACCCCATGCTGTACCTGTCCTGGGAGTGTTTGATGGGGAGAGTGTAGAGGGACCTTTACTCTGTATATAAACCACTGCTCTACCTGTCCTGGGAGTGTTTGATGGGGACAGAGTAGAGGGAGCTTTACTCTGTATCTAACCCTGTGCTGTACCTGTCCTGGGAGTGTTTGATGGGGACAGTGTAGAGTGAGCTTTACTCTATATGTAAACCTGTGCTGTACCTGTCCTGGGAGTGTTTGATGAGGACAGTGTAGAGGGAGCTTTACCCTGTATCTGACCCCATGCTGTACCTGTCCTTGGAGTGTTTGATGGGGAGACTGTAGAGGGAGCTTTACTCTGTATCAGACCACGTGCTGTACCTGTCCTGGGAGTGCTTGATGGGGACAGTGTAGAGGGAGCTTTACTCAGTATCTGTAACCGTGCGGTACCTGTCCTGGGAATGTTTGATGGGGACAGTGTAGAGGGAGCTTTATTCTTCTTCTAACCCCGTGCTCCACCTGTTCTGGGAGTGTTTGATGGGGACAGTGTAGAGGGAGCTTTACTCTGTATCGAATCCCGTGCTGTACCTGTCCTAGGAGTGTTTGATGGGGACAGTGTAGAGGGAGCTTTACTCTGTATCTAAACACGTGCTGTACCTGTCCTGGGAGTGTTTGATGGGGACAGTGTAGAGGGAGCTTTACTCTGTATTTAACCCCGTGCTGTACCTGTCCTGGGAATGCTTGATTGGGACAGTGTAGAGGGAGTTTTATTCTCTATCTAATCCCGTGCTGTACCTGTCCTGCGTGTGTTTGATGGGGCCAGTGTAGAGTGAGCTTTATTCTGTATTTAACACCGTGCTGTATCTGTCCTGGGAGTGTTTGATGGGGACAGTGTAGAGGGAGCTTTACTCTGTATCTAACACTGGGCTGTACGTGTTCTGGGAGTGTTTGATGTAGACAGTGTAGAGGGAGATATACTCTGTATCTAACCACGTCCTGTACCTGTCCTGGGAGTCTTTGACGGGGACAGTGTAGAGTGAGCTTTACACTGTGTCTAAACCCGTGCTGTACCAGTCCTGTGAGTGTTTGATGGGGACAGTGTAGAGGGAGATATACTCTGTATCGAACCTTGTGCTGTGCCTGCCCGGGGAGAGTTTGATGGTGACAGTGTAGAGTGAGCTTTACTCTGCATATAACCCCGTGCTGTACATCTCCTGGGAGTGTTTGACGGGGTCAGTGTAGAGGGAGCTCTACTCTGTATCTAAACACGAGCTGCGCCTGTCCTGAGACTGTTTGATGGGGACAGTGTAGAAGGAGAGTTACTCTGTATTTTACCCTGTGCTCTACCTGTCCTGGGAGTGTTTGAAGGGGACAGTGTAGAGGGAGCATTACTCTGTATCTAACCCTGTGCTGTACCAGTCCTGGGAGTGTTTGATGGGGACAGTGTAGCGGGAGCTTTACTCTGTATCTAACACTGGGCTGTACGTGTTCTGGGAGTGTTTGATGTAGACAGTGTAGAGGGAGATATACTCTGTATCTAACCACGTCCTGTACCTGTCCTGGGAGTCTTTGACGGGGACAGTGTAGAGTGAGCTTTACACTGTGTCTAACCCCGTGCTGTACCAGTCCTGTGAGTGTTTGATGGGGACAGTGTAGAGGGAGATATACTCTGTATCGAACCTTGTGCTGTGCCTGCCCGGGGAGAGTTTGATGGTGACAGTGTAGAGTGAGCTTTACTCTGCATCTAACCCCGTGCTGTACATCTCCTGGGAGTGTTTGACGGGGTCAGTGTAGAGGGAGCTCTACTCTGTATCTAAACACGAGCTGCGCCTGTCCTGAGACTGTTTGATGGGGACAGTGTAGAAGGAGAGTTACTCTGTATTTTACCCTGTGCTCTACCTGTCCTGGGAGTGTTTGAAGGGGACAGTGTAGAGGGAGCATTACTCTGTATCTAACCCTGTGCTGTACCTGTCCTGGGAGTGTTTGATGGGGACAGTGTAGAGTGAGCTTTACGCTGTATCTAACCCCGTGCTGCACCTGTCCTGGGTGTGTTTGATGGGGACAGTGCAGAGTGAGCTTTACGCTGTATCTAACCCCGTGCTGCACCTGTCCTGGGAGTGTTTGATGGGGTCAGTGTAGAAGGAGCTTTACTCTGTATCTAACCCCGTGCTGCACCTGTCCTGGGAGTGTTTGATGGGGTCAGTGTAGAAGGAGCTTTACTCTGTATCTAACACCGTGCTGTACCTGTCCTGGGAGTGTTTGATGGGGACAGTGTAGAGGGAGCTTTACTCTGTATCTAATCCCGTGCCGTACCTGTCCTGGGAGTGTTTGATGGGGACAGAGTAGAGGGAGCTTTACTCTGTATCTAATCCCGTGCTGTACCTGTCCTGGGAGTGTTTGATGGGGACAGTGTAGAGGGAGCTTTACTCTGTATTTAACCCCGTGCTGTACCTGTCCTGGGAATGCTTGATTGGGACAGTGTAGAGGGAGCTTTATTCTCTATCTAAACCCGTGCTGTACCTGTCCTGGGAATGTTTGATGGGGACAGTATAGAGGGAGCTTTAATCTAGATCTAAACATGTGCTGTACCTATCCTGGGATTGTTTGATGGGGACAGTGTAGCGGGAGCTTTACTCTGTGTCTAATCCCATGCTGTACCTGTCCTGGGAGTGTTTGATGGGGAGAGTGTAGAGGGACCTTTACTCTGTATATAAACCACTGCTCTACCTGTCCTGGGAGTGTTTGATGGGGACAGAGTAGAGGGAGCTTTACTCTGTGTCTAACTCCATGCTGTACCTGTTCTGGGAATGTTTGATGGGGACAGTGTAGAGTGAGCTTTACTCTATATGTAAACCTGTGCTGTACCTGTCCTGGGAGTGTTTGATGAGGACAGTGTAGAGGGAGCTTTACCCTGTATCTGACCCCATGCTGTACCAGTCCTTGGAGTGTTTGATGGGGAGACTGTAGAGGGAGCTTTACTCTGTATCGGACCACGTGCTGTACCTGTCCTGGGAGTGCTTGATGCGGACGATGTAGAGGGAGCTTTACTCAGTATCTGTAACCGTGCGGTACCTGTCCTGGGAATGTTTGATGGGGACAGTGTAGAGGGAGCTTTATTCTTCATCTAACCCCGTGCTCCACCAGTTCTGGGAGTGTTTGATGGGGAGACTGTAGAGGGAGCTTTACTCTGTATCAGACCACGTGCTGTACCTGTCCTGGGAGTGCTTGATGGGGACAGTGTAGAGGGAGCTTTACTCAGTATCTGTAACCGTGCGGTACCTGTCCTGGGAGTGTTTGATGGGGACAGTGTAGAGGGAGCTTTACTCTGTATTTAACCCCGTGCTGTACCTGTCCTGGGAATGCTTGATTGGGACAGTGTAGAGGGAGTTTTATTCTCTATCTAATCCCGTGCTGTACCTGTCCTGCGTGTGTTTGATGGGGCCAGTGTAGAGTGAGCTTTATTCTGTATTTAACACCGTGCTGTATCTGTCCTGGGAGTGTTTGATGGGGACAGTGTAGAGGGAGCTTTACTCTGTATCTAACACTGGGCTGTACGTGTTCTGGGAGTGTTTGTTGTAGACAGTGTAGAGGGAGATATACTCTGTATCTAACCACGTCCTGTACCTGTCCTGGGAGTCTTTGACGGGGACAGTGTAGAGTGAGCTTTACACTGTGTCTAAACCCGTGCTGTACCAGTCCTGTGAGTGTTTGATGGGGACAGTGTAGAGGGAGATATACTCTGTATCGAACCTTGTGCTGTGCCTGCCCGGGGAGAGTTTGATGGTGACAGTGTAGAGTGAGCTTTACTCTGCATCTAACCCCGTGCTGTACATCTCCTGGGAGTGTTTGACGGGGTCAGTGTAGAGGGAGCTCTACTCTGTATCTAAACACGAGCTGCGCCTGTCCTGAGACTGTTTGATGGGGACAGTGTAGAAGGAGAGTTACTCTGTATTTTACCCTGTGCTCTACCTGTCCTGGGAGTGTTTGAAGGGGACAGTGTAGAGGGAGCATTACTCTGTATCTAACCCTGTGCTGTACCTGTCCTGGGAGTGTTTGATGGGGACAGTGTAGAGTGAGCTTTACGCTGTATCTAACCCCGTGCTGCACCTGTCCTGGGTGTGTTTGATGGGGACAGTGCAGAGTGAGCTTTACGCTGTATCTAACCCCGTGCTGCACCTGTCCTGGGAGTGTTTGATGGGGGTCAGTGTAGAAGGAGCTTTACTCTGTATCTAACCCCGTGCTGCACCTGTCCTGGGAGTGTTTGATGGGGTCAGTGTAGAAGGAGCTTTACTCTGTATCTAACACCGTGCTGTACCTGTCCTGGGAGTGTTTGATGGGGACAGTGTAGAGGGAGCTTTACTCTGTATCTAATCCCGTGCCGTACCTGTCCTGGGAGTGTTTGATGGGGACAGAGTAGAGGGAGCTTTACTCTGTATCTAATCCCGTGCTGTACCTGTCCTGAGAGTGTTTGATGGGGACAGTATAGAGGGAGCTTTAATCTAGATCTAAACATGTGCTGTACCTATCCTGGGATTGTTTGATGGGGACAATGTAGCGGGAGCTTTACTCTGTGTCTAATCCCATGCTGTACCTGTCCTGGGAGTGTTTGATGGGGAGAGTGTAGAGGGACCTTTACTCTGTATATAAACCACTGCTCTACCTGTCCTGGGAGTGTTTGATGGGGACAGAGTAGAGGGAGCTTTACTCTGTGTCTAACTCCATGCTGTACCTGTTCTGGGAATGTTTGATGGGGACAGTGTAGAGTGAGCTTTACTCTATATGTAAACCTGTGCTGTACCTGTCCTGGGAGTGTTTGATGAGGACAGTGTAGAGGGAGCTTTACCCTGTATCTGACCCCATGCTGTACCAGTCCTTGGAGTGTTTGATGGGGAGACTGTAGAGGGAGCTTTACTCTGTATCGGACCACGTGCTGTACCTGTCCTGGGAGTGCTTGATGCGGACGATGTAGAGGGAGCTTTACTCAGTATCTGTAACCGTGCGGTACCTGTCCTGGGAATGTTTGATGGGGACAGTGTAGAGGGAGCTTTATTCTTCATCTAACCCCGTGCTCCACCTGTTCTGGGAGTGTTTGATGGGGAGACTGTAGAGGGAGCTTTACTCTGTATCAGACCACGTGCTGTACCTGTCCTGGGAGTGCTTGATGGGGACAGTGTAGAGGGAGCTTTACTCAGTATCTGTAACCGTGCGGTACCTGTCCTGGGAGTGTTTGATGGGGACAGTGTAGAGGGAGCTTTACTCTGTATCTAACACTGGGCTGTACGTGATCTGGGAGTGTTTGTTGTAGACAGTGTAGAGGGAGATATACTCTGTATCTAACCACGTCCTGTACCTGTCCTGGGAGTCTTTGACGGGGACAGTGTAGAGTGAGCTTTACACTGTGTCTAAACCCGTGCTGTACCAGTCCTGTGAGTGTTTGATGGGGACAGTGTAGAGGGAGATATACTCTGTATCGAACCTTGTGCTGTGCCTGCCCGGGGAGAGTTTGATGGTGACAGTGTAGAGTGAGCTTTACTCTGCATCTAACCCCGTGCTGTACATCTCCTGGGAGTGTTTGACGGGGTCAGTGTAGAGGGAGCTCTACTCTGTATCTAAACACGAGCTGCGCCTGTCCTGAGACTGTTTGATGGGGACAGTGTAGAAGGAGAGTTACTCTGTATTTTACCCTGTGCTCTACCTGTCCTGGGAGTGTTTGAAGGGGACAGTGTAGAGGGAGCATTACTCTGTATCTAACCCTGTGCTGTACCTGTCCTGGGAGTGTTTGATGGGGACAGGGTAGAGTGAGCTTTACGCTGTATCTAACCCCGTGCTGCACCTGTCCTGGGTGTGTTTGATGGGGACAGTGTAGAGTGAGCTTTACGCTGTATCTAACCCCGTGCTGCACCTGTCCTGGGAGTGTTTGATGGGGTCAGTGTAGAAGGAGCTTTACTCTGTATCTAACCCCGTGCTGCACCTGTCCTGGGAGTGTTTGATGGGGTCAGTGTAGAAGGAGCATTACTCTGTATCTAACACCGTGCTGTACCTGTCCTGGGAGTGTTTGATGGGGACAGTGTAGAGGGAGCTTTATTCTGTATTTAACACCGTGCTGTATCTGTCCTGGGAGTGTTTGATGGGGACAGTGTAGAGGGAGCTTTACTCTGTATCTAACACTGGGCTGTACGTGTTCTGGGAGTGTTTGTTGTAGACAGTGTAGAGGGAGATATACTCTGTATCTAACCACGTCCTGTACCTGTCCTGGGAGTCTTTGACGGGGACAGTGTAGAGTGAGCTTTACACTGTGTCTAAACCCGTGCTGTACCAGTCCTGTGAGTGTTTGATGGGGACAGTGTAGAGGGAGATATACTCTGTATCGAACCTTGTGCTGTGCCTGCCCGGGGAGAGTTTGATGGTGACAGTGTAGAGTGAGCTTTACTCTGCATCTAACCCCGTGCTGTACATCTCCTGGGAGTGTTTGACGGGGTCAGTGTAGAGGGAGCTCTACTCTGTATCTAAACACGAGCTGCGCCTGTCCTGAGACTGTTTGATGGGGACAGTGTAGAAGGAGAGTTACTCTGTATTTTACCCTGTGCTCTACCTGTCCTGGGAGTGTTTGAAGGGGACAGTGTAGAGGGAGCATTACTCTGTATCTAACCCTGTGCTGTACCTGTCCTGGGAGTGTTTGATGGGGACAGTGTAGAGTGAGCTTTACGCTGTATCTAACCCCGTGCTGCACCTGTCCTGGGTGTGTTTGATGGGGACAGTGCAGAGTGAGCTTTACGCTGTATCTAACCCCGTGCTGCACCTGTCCTGGGAGTGTTTGATGGGGGTCAGTGTAGAAGGAGCTTTACTCTGTATCTAACCCCGTGCTGCACCTGTCCTGGGAGTGTTTGATGGGGTCAGTGTAGAAGGAGCTTTACTCTGTATCTAACACCGTGCTGTACCTGTCCTGGGAGTGTTTGATGGGGACAGTGTAGAGGGAGCTTTACTCTGTATCTAATCCCGTGCCGTACCTGTCCTGGGAGTGTTTGATGGGGACAGAGTAGAGGGAGCTTTACTCTGTATCTAATCCCGTGCTGTACCTGTCCTGAGAGTGTTTGATGGGGACAGTATAGAGGGAGCTTTAATCTAGATCTAAACATGTGCTGTACCTATCCTGGGATTGTTTGATGGGGACAATGTAGCGGGAGCTTTACTCTGTGTCTAATCCCATGCTGTACCTGTCCTGGGAGTGTTTGATGGGGAGAGTGTAGAGGGACCTTTACTCTGTATATAAACCACTGCTCTACCTGTCCTGGGAGTGTTTGATGGGGACAGAGTAGAGGGAGCTTTACTCTGTGTCTAACTCCATGCTGTACCTGTTCTGGGAATGTTTGATGGGGACAGTGTAGAGTGAGCTTTACTCTATATGTAAACCTGTGCTGTACCTGTCCTGGGAGTGTTTGATGAGGACAGTGTAGAGGGAGCTTTACCCTGTATCTGACCCCATGCTGTACCAGTCCTTGGAGTGTTTGATGGGGAGACTGTAGAGGGAGCTTTACTCTGTATCGGACCACGTGCTGTACCTGTCCTGGGAGTGCTTGATGCGGACGATGTAGAGGGAGCTTTACTCAGTATCTGTAACCGTGCGGTACCTGTCCTGGGAATGTTTGATGGGGACAGTGTAGAGGGAGCTTTATTCTTCATCTAACCCCGTGCTCCACCTGTTCTGGGAGTGTTTGATGGGGAGACTGTAGAGGGAGCTTTACTCTGTATCAGACCACGTGCTGTACCTGTCCTGGGAGTGCTTGATGGGGACAGTGTAGAGGGAGCTTTACTCAGTATCTGTAACCGTGCGGTACCTGTCCTGGGAGTGTTTGATGGGGACAGTGTAGAGGGAGCTTTACTCTGTATCTAACACTGGGCTGTACGTGATCTGGGAGTGTTTGTTGTAGACAGTGTAGAGGGAGATATACTCTGTATCTAACCACGTCCTGTACCTGTCCTGGGAGTCTTTGACGGGGACAGTGTAGAGTGAGCTTTACACTGTGTCTAAACCCGTGCTGTACCAGTCCTGTGAGTGTTTGATGGGGACAGTGTAGAGGGAGATATACTCTGTATCGAACCTTGTGCTGTGCCTGCCCGGGGAGAGTTTGATGGTGACAGTGTAGAGTGAGCTTTACTCTGCATCTAACCCCGTGCTGTACATCTCCTGGGAGTGTTTGACGGGGTCAGTGTAGAGGGAGCTCTACTCTGTATCTAAACACGAGCTGCGCCTGTCCTGAGACTGTTTGATGGGGACAGTGTAGAAGGAGAGTTACTCTGTATTTTACCCTGTGCTCTACCTGTCCTGGGAGTGTTTGAAGGGGACAGTGTAGAGGGAGCATTACTCTGTATCTAACCCTGTGCTGTACCTGTCCTGGGAGTGTTTGATGGGGACAGGGTAGAGTGAGCTTTACGCTGTATCTAACCCCGTGCTGCACCTGTCCTGGGTGTGTTTGATGGGGACAGTGTAGAGTGAGCTTTACGCTGTATCTAACCCCGTGCTGCACCTGTCCTGGGAGTGTTTGATGGGGTCAGTGTAGAAGGAGCTTTACTCTGTATCTAACCCCGTGCTGCACCTGTCCTGGGAGTGTTTGATGGGGTCAGTGTAGAAGGAGCATTACTCTGTATCTAACACCGTGCTGTACCTGTCCTGGGAGTGTTTGATGGGGACAGTGTAGAGGGAGCTTTATTCTGTATTTAACACCGTGCTGTATCTGTCCTGGGAGTGTTTGATGGGGACAGTGTAGAGGGAGCTTTACTCTGTATCTAACACTGGGCTGTACGTGTTCTGGGAGTGTTTGATGTAGACAGTGTAGAGGGAGATATACTCTGTATCTAACCACGTCCTGTACCTGTCCTGGGAGTCTTTGACGGGGACAGTGTAGAGTGAGCTTTACACTGTGTCTAACCCCGTGCTGTACCAGTCCTGTGAGTGTTTGATGGGGACAGTGTAGAGGGAGACATACTCTGTATCGAACCTTGTGCTGTGCCTGCCCGGGGAGAGTTTGATGGTGACAGTGTAGAGTGAGCTTTACTCTGCATCTAACCCCGTGCTGTACATCTCCTGGGAGTGTTTGACGGGGTCAGTGTAGAGGGAGCTCTACTCTGTACCTAAACACGAGCTGCGCCTGTCCTGAGACTGTTTGATGGGGACAGTGTAGAAGGAGAGTTACTCTGTATTTTACCCTGTGCTCTACCTGTCCTGGGAGTGCTTGAAGGGGACAGTGTAGAGGGAGCATTACTCTGTATCTAACCCTGTGCTGTACCTGTCCTGGGAGTGTTTGATGGGGACAGTGTAGAGTGAGCTTTACGCTGTATCTAACCCCGTGCTGCACCTGTCCTGGGTGTGTTTGATGGGGACAGTGCAGAGTGAGCTTTACGCTGTATCTAACCCCGTGCTGCACCTGTCCTGGGAGTGTTTAATGGGGACAGTATAGAGGGAGCTTTACTCTGTATCGAATCCTGTGCTGTACCTGTCCTGGAAGTGTTTGTTGTGGACAGTGTAGAGGGAGCTTTAATTTGTATCTAACCCGGTGCTGTACCAGTCTTGGGATTGCTTGATGGGGAAAGTGCAGAGGACCTTTACTCTGTATCTAACCCCATGCTGTACCTGTCCTGGGTGTGTTTGATGGGGTCAGTGTAGAGGGAGCTTTACTCTGTATCTAACCCCGTGCTGTACCTGTCCTGGGAGTGTTTGATGGGGACAGAGTTGAGGGAGCTTTACTCTGTATCTAACCCCGTGCTATACCTGTCCTGGGAGTGTTTGATGGGACAGTGTAGATGGAGCTTTACTCTCTATCTAACCCCGTGCTGTGCCTGCCCTGGGAGTGTTTGATGGGGACAATGTAGAGGGAGCTTTACTCTGTATCTGACCTCATGCTGTACCAGTCCTGGGAGTGTTTGAGGGGACAGTGTAGAGGGAGCTTTACTCTCTATCGAACCCCGTGCTGTGCCTGCCCTGGGAGTGTTTGATGGGGACAGTATAGAGAGAGCGTTACTCTGCATTTAACCCCGTGCTGTACATCTCCTGGGAGTGTTTGATGGGGGCACTGTAGAGGGAGCTCTACTCTGTATCTAAACCCGAGCTGCGCCTGTCCTGAGAGTGTTTGATGGGGACAGTGTAGAAGGAGAGTTACTCTGTATTTTACCCTGTGCTCTACCTGTCCTGGGAGTGTTTGAAGGGGACAGTGTAGAGGGAGCTTTACTCTGTATCTAACCCCTTGCTGTATCTGTCCTGGGAATGTTTGATGGCGACAGTGTAGAGGGAGCTTTACTCTGTATCTAACCCCGTGCTGTACCTGTCCTGGGAGTGTTTGATGGGGTCAGTGTGGAGGGTGCTTTACTCTGTATCTAACCCCGTGCTGTACCTGTCCTGGGAGTGTTTGATGGGGACAGTGTGGAGGGTGCTTTACTTTGTATCTAACCCCGTGCTGTACCTGTCCTGGGAGTGTTTGATGGGGACAGTGTAGAAGGAGCTTTACTCTGTATCTCACACCGTGCTGTACCTCTCCTGGAAGTGTTTGATGGGGACAGTGTAGAGGGAGCTTTAATTTGTGTCTAACCTGGTGCTGTACCAGTCTTGGGAGAGCTTGATGGGGAAAGTGTAGAGGATCTTTACTCTGTATCTAACCCCATGCTGTACCTGTCCTGGGAGTGTTTGATGGGGAGAGTGTAGAGGGAGCTTTACTCTGTATATAAACCACTGCTCTACCTGTACTGGGAGTGTTTGATGGGGACAGAGTAGAGGGAGCTTTACTCTGTATCTAACACCGTGCTGTTCCTGTCCTGGGAGTGTTTGATGGGGACAGTGTAGAGAGAGCGTTACTCTGCATTTCACCCCGTGCTGTACATCTCCTGGGAGTGTTTGACGGGGGCACTGTAGAGGGAGCTCTACTCTGTATCTAAACCCGAGCTGCGCCTGTCCTGAGAGTGTTTCCTGGGGACAGTGTAGAGGGAGAGTTACTTTGTATTTTACCCTGTGCTGTACCTGTCCTAGGAGTGGTTGATGGGGACAGTATAGAGGGAGCTTTACTCTGTATCTGACCCCATGCTGTACCTGTCCTGGGGGTGTTTGATGGGGAGAGTGTAGAGGGAGCTTTACTCTGTCTCGAACCCCGTGCTGTACCTGTCCTGGGGGTCTTTGATGGGGACAGAGTAGAGGGAGCTTTACTCTGTATCGAACCCCGTGCTCGACCTGTCCTGGGAGTGTTTGATGGTGACAGTGTAGAGGGAGCTTTCCTCAGTATCTGTAACCGTGCGGTACCTATCCTGGGAATGTTTGATGGGGACAGTGTAGAGGGAGCTTTACTCTTCATCTAACCCCGTGCTCCACCTGTTCTGGGTGTGTTTGATGGGGACAGTGTAGAGGGAGCTTTTCTCTGTATCTAATCCCGTGCTGTACCTGTCCTAGGAGTGTTTGATGGGCACAGTGTAGAGGCAGCTTTACTCTGTATCTAAACACGTGCTGTACCTGTCCTGGGAATGATTGATGGCGACAGTGTAGAGGGAGCTTAACTCTGTATCTATTCCGGTGCTGTACCTGCCCTGGAAGTGTTTGATGGGGACAGTGTAGAGGGAGCTTTACTCTGTATCTAACCCCGTGCTGTACCTGTCCTGGGAATGCTTGATTGGGACAGTGTAGAGGGAGCTTTATTCTGTATCTAATCCCGTGCTGTACCTGTCCTGGGAATGTTTGATGGGGACAGTGTAAAGTGAGCTTTACTCTGTATTTAACACCGTGCTCTATCTGTCCTGGGAGTGTTTGATGGGGACAGTGTAGAGGGAGCTTTACTCTGTATCTAATCCTGGGCTGTACGTGTTCTGGGAGTGTTTGATGGGGACAGTGTAGAGGGAGCTTTACTCTGTATCTAACCCCGTGCTGTACCTGTCCTGGGAGTGTTTGTGGGGACAGTGTAGAGGGAGCTTTACTCTTCATCTAACCCCGTGCTCTACCTGTTCTGGGAGCGTTTGATGGGGACAGTGTAGAGAGAGCTTTACTCTGTATCTAATCTCGTGCTGTACCTGTCCTATGAGTGTTTGATGGGGACAGTGTAGAGGGAGATTTACTCTGTAACTAATCCGGTGCTGTAACTGCCCTGGAAGTGTTTGATGGGGACAGTGTAGAGGGAGATTTACTCTGTATTTAACCCCGTGCTGTTCCTGTCCTGGGAGTGTTTGATGGGGACAGTGTAGAGGGAGCTTTACTCTTCATCTAACCCCGTGCTCTACCAGTTCTGGGAGTGTTTGATGGGGACAGTCTAGAGGGAGCTTTACTCTGTATCTAATCCCGTGCTGTACCTGTCCTAGGAGTGTTTGATGGGGACAGTGTAGAGGGAGCTTTACTCTGTATCTAACACCGTGCTGTACCTGTCCTGGAAGTGTTTGATGCGGACAGTGTAGAGGGAGCTTTAAATTGTATCTAACCCGGTGCTGTGCCAATCTTGGGAGTGCTTGATTGGGACAGTGTAGAGGAACTTTACTCTGTATCTAACCCCATGCTGTACCTGTCCTGGGGGTGTTTGATGGGTACAGTGTAGTGGGAGCTTTACTCTGTATGTAACCGCTTGCTGTACCTCTCCTGGGAGTGTTTGATGGGGACGGTGTAGAGGGAGATTTACTCTGTTTCTAACCCCGTTGTGCACCTGTCCTGGGAGTGTTTGATGCGGACAGTGTAGTGGGAGCTTTTCTTTATATCTAACCCTGTGCTGTACCTGCCCTGGGAGTGTTTGAAGGGGACGGTGTAGAGGGAGCTTTACTCTGTATCTAACACCGTGCTGTACCTGTCCTGGAAGTGTTTGATGCGGACAGTGTAGAGGGAGCATTAAATTGTATCTAACCCGGTGCTGTGCCAGTCTTGGGAGTGCTTGATTGGGACAGTGTAGAGGAACTTTACTCTGTATCTAATCCCATGCTGTACCTGTCCTGGGAGTGTTTGACGGGACAGTGTTGAGGGAGCTTTTCTCTGTATATAAACCCGTGCTGCACCTGTCCTGGGAGTGTTTGATGGGGACGGTGTAGAGGGAGCTTTACTCTGTATCTAACCCCGTGCTGTACCAGTCCTGGGAGTGTTTGATGGGGACACTGTAGAGGGAGTTCTGCTCTGTATCTAAACCCGAGCTGCACCTGTCCTGAGAGTGTTTGATGGGCACTGTGTAGAGGGAGAGTTACTCTGTATTTTACCCTGTGCTCTACCTGTCCTGTGTGTGTTTAATGGGGACAGTGTAGAGGGAGCTTTACTCTGTATCTGACCCCATGCTGCACCTATCCTGGGAGTGTTTGATGGGGACAGTGTAGAGGGAGCTTTACTCTGTATCAGACCTCGTGCTGTACCTGTCCTGGGAATGTTTGATGGAGACAGTGTAGAGGGAGCTTTACTCTGTATCTGTCCACGTGCAGTACCTTTCCTGGGAGTGCTTGATGGGGACAGGGTCGAGGGAGCTTTACTTTGTATCTAATCCCGTGCTGTACCTGTCCTGGGAGTGTTTGATGGGGACAGTGTAGAGGGAGCTTTACTCAGTATCTAACCCCGTTCTGTACCTGTCCTGGCAGTGTTTGATGGGGACAGAGTAGAGGGAGCTTTACTCTGTATCTAATCCCGTGCTGTACCTGTCCTGGGGGTGTTTGATGGGTACAGTGTAGTGGGAGCTTTACTCTGTATGTAACCCCTTGCTGTACCTCTCCTGGGAGTGTTTGATGGGGACGGTGTAGAGGGAGATTTACTCTGTTTCTAACCCCGTTGTGCACCTGTCCTGGGAGTGTTTGATGCGGACAGTGTAGTGGGAGCTTTTCTTTGTATCTAACCCTGTGCTGTACCTGCCCTGGGAGTGTTTGAAGGGGACGGTGTAGAGGGAGCTTTACTCTGTATCTAACAACGTGATGTACCAGTCTTGGGAGTGCTTGATGGGGACAATTTAGAGGGAGCTCTACTCTGTATCTAAACCCATGCTGTACCTGTCCTGGGAATGTTTGATGGGGACAGTATAGAGGGAGCTTTAATCTCTATCGAAACCTGTGCTGTACCTATCCTGGGAGTGTTTGGTGGGGACAGTGTAGCGGGAGCTTTACTCTGTATCTGACCCCATGCTGTACCTGTCCTTGGAGTGTTTGATGGGGAGACTGTAAGGGAGCTTTACTCTGTATTAGACCACGTGCTGTACCTGTCCTGGGAGTGCTTGATGGGGACAGTGTAGAGGGAGCTTTACTCAGTATCTGTAACCGTGCGGTACATGTCCTGGGAATGTTTGATGGGGACAGTGTAGAGGGAGCTTTACTCTTCATCTAACCCCGTGCTCTACCTGTTCTGGGATTGTTTGATGGGGACAGTGTAGAGGGAGCTTTACTCTGTATCTAACCCCGTGCTGTAACTGTCCTGGGAATGTTTGATGGCGACAGTGTAGAGGGAGCTTTATTCTGTATCTAATCCTGTGCTGTACCTGTCCTGGGAGTGTTTGATGGGGACAGTGTAGACGGAGCTTTAAATTGTATCTAACCCGGTGCTGTACCAGTCTTGGGAGTGTTTGACGGGGACAGTGTAGAGGAACTTTACTCTGTATCTAACACCGTGCTGTACCTGTCCTGGGAGTGTTTGATGGGGACAGTGTAGAGGGAGCTTTAGTCTGTATCTAAACCCGTGCTGTACCTGTCCTGGGAGTGTTTGATGGCGACAGTGTAGACGGAGCATTACTCTGTATGTAACCCCTTGCTGTACCCCTCCTGGGAGTGTTTGATGATGACGGTGTAGAGCGAGCTTTACTCTGTTTCTAACCCCAATGTGCACCTGTCCTGGAAGTGTTTGATGCGGACATTGTAGAGGGAGCTTTACTTTGTATCTAACCCGGTGCTGTACCAGTCTTGGGAGTGCTTGATGGGGACAGTGTAGAGGGAGATTTACTCCGTATCGAACCACATGCTGTATCTGTCCTGGGAGTGTTTGATGGAGACATATAGAGGGAGCTTTACTCTGTATCTGTCCACGTGCTGCACATGTCCTGGGAGTGCTTGATGGGGACAGTGTAGAGGGAGCTTTATTCTGCATCTAAACCCGTGCTCTACCTGTCCTGGGAGTGTTTGTTGGGGACAGAGTAGAGGGAGCTTTACTTTGTATCTAACCCGGTGCTGTACCAGTCTTGGGAGTGCTTGATGGGGAGGGTGTAGAGGGAGCTTTACTCTGTATCAGACCACGTGCTGTACCTGTCCTGCGAGTATTTGATGGAGACAGTGTAGAGGGAGATTTATTCTGTATCTGTCCATGTGCTGTACCTGTCCTGGGAGTGCTTGATGGGGACAGTGTAGAGGGACCTTTACTCAGTATCTGCAACCGTGCAGTACCTGTCCTGGGAATGTTTGATGGGGACAGTGTAGAGGGAGCTTTACTCTGCATCTAACCCCGTGCTCTACCTGTTCTGGGAGTGTTTGATGGGGACAGTGTAGAGGGAGCTTTACTCTGTATCTAATCCCATGCTGTACCTGTCCTGGGAGTGTTTGACGGGCACAGTGTAGAGGGAGCTTTACTCTTTGTATAAACCCGTGCTCTACCTGTCCTGGGAGTGTTTGATGGGGACAGTGTAGAGGGAGCTTTAGTCTGTATCTAACCCCGTGCTGTACCTGTCCTGGGAGTGATTGATGGGGACAGAGTAGAGGGAGCTTTACTCTGTATATAAACCCGTGCTGTATCTGTCCTGGGAGTGTTTGATGGAGACAGTGGAGAGGGAGATTTATTCTGTATCTGTCCACGTGCTGTACCTGTCCTGGGAGTGCTTGATGGGGACAGTGTAGAGGGAGGTCTACTCAGTATCTGTAACCTTGCGGTACCTGTCCTGGGAATGTTTGATGGGGACAGTGTAGAGGGAGCTTTACTCTGCATCTAACCCCGTGCTCTACCTGTTCTGGGAGTGTTTGATGGGGACAGTGTAGAGGGAGCTTTACTCTGTATCTAATCCCGTGCTGTACCTGTCCTGGGAGTGTTTGATGGGGACAGTGTAGAGGGAGCTTTACTCTGTATCTAACCCCGTTCTGTACCTGTCCTGGGAGTGTTTGATGGGGACAGAGTAGAGGGAGATTTACTCTGTATCTAACACCGTGCTGTAACTGTCCTGGAAGTGTTTGATGGGGAAAGTGCAGAGGGAGATTTACTCTGTATCTAACCCCGTGCTGTACCCGTCCTGGGACTGCTTGATGAGGACAGTGTAGAGGGAGATTTACTCTGTATCTAACCCCGTGCTGTACCTGTCCTGGGAGTGTTTGATGGGGATGGTGTAGAGGGAGCTTTACTCTATATCTAACCCCATGCTGTACCTGTCCTGGGAGTGTTTGATGGGGATGGTGTAGAGGGAGATTTACTCTGTATATAAACCCGTGCTGTACCTGTCCTGGGAGTGTTTGATGGGGACAATGTAGAGGGAGCTTTACTCTGCATCTAAACCCGTGCTCTACCTGTCCTGGGAGTGTTTGTTGGGGACAGTGTAGAGGGAGCTTTACTTTGTATCTAATCCGGTGCTGTACCAGTCTTGCGAGTGCTTGATGGGGACAGTGTAGAGGGAGCTTTCCTCTGTATCTGACCCCATGCTGTACCTATCCTGGGAGTGTTTGATGGGGAGAGTGTAGAGGGAGCTTTACTCTGTATCAGTCCACGTGCTGTACCTGTCCTGCGAGTATTTGATGGAGACAGTGGAGAGGGAGATTTATTCTGTATCTGTCCACGTGCTGTACCTGTCCTGGGAGTGCTTGATGGGGACAGTGTAGAGGGAGGTCTACTCAGTATCTGTAACCTTGCGGTACCTGTCCTGGGAATGTTTGATGGGGACAGTGTAGAGGCAGCTTTACTCTGCATCTAACCCCGTCCTCTACCTGCTCTGGGAGTGTTTGATGGGGACAGTGTAGAGGGAGCTTTACTCTGTATCTAATCCCATGCTGTACCTGTCCTGGGAGTGTTTGACGGGCACAGTGTAGAGGGAGCTTTACTCTTTGTATAAACCCGTGCTCTACCTGTCCTGGGAGTGTTTGATGGGGACAGTGTAGAGGGAGCTTTAGTCTGTATCTAACCCCATGCTGTACCTGTCCTGGGAGTGATTGATGGGGACAGAGTAGAGGGAGCTTTACTCTGTATATAAACTCGTGCTGTACCTGTCCTGGGAGTGTTTGATGGAGACAGTATAGAGGGAGCTTTACTCTGTATCTGTCCACGTGCTGCACATGTCCTGGGAGTGCTTGATGGGGACAGTGTAGAGGGAGCTTTACTCTGTATCTAATCCCGTGCTGTACCTTTCCTGGGAATGTTTGATGGCAACAGTGTAGAGGGAGCTTTACTCTGCATCTAACCCCGTGCTCTACCTGTCCTGGGAGTGTTTGATGGGGACGGTGTAGAGGGAGCTTTACTCTGCATCTAACCCCGTGCTCTACCTGTCCTGGGAGGGTTTGATGGGGACAGTGCAGAGGGAGATTTACTCTGTATCTAACCCCGTGCTGTACCTGTCCTGGGAGTGTTTGATGGAGACAGTGTAGAGGGAGATTTATTCTGTATCTGTCCACGTGCTGTACCTGTCCTTGGACTGCCTAATGGGGACAGTGTAGAGGGAGCTTTACTCAGTATCTGAAACCGTGCGGTACCTGTCCTGGGAGTGTTTGATGGGGACAGTGTAGACGGAGCTTTAAATTGTATCTAACCCGGTGCTGTACCAGTCTTAGGAGTGCTTGTTGGGGACAGTGTAGAGGAACTTTACTCTGTATCTAACACCGTGCTGTACCTGTCCTGGGAGTGTTTGATGGGGACAGTGTAGAGGGAGCTTTAGTCTGTATCTAAACCCGTGCTGTACCTGTCCTGGGAGTGTTTGATGGCGACAGTGTAGACGGAGCATTACTCTATATGTAACCCCTTGCTGTACCCCTCCTGGGAGTGTTTGATGATGACGATGTAGAGCGAGCTTTATTCTGTTTCTAACCCCAATGTGCACCTGTCCTGGAAGTGTTTGATGCGGACAGTGTAGAGGGAGCTTTACTTTGTATCTAACCCGGTGCTGTACCAGTCTTGGGAGTGCTTGATGGGGACAGTGTAGAGGGAGATTTACTCCGTATCGAACCACATGCTGTATCTGTCCTGGGAGTGTTTGATGGAGACATATAGAGGGAGCTTTACTCTGTATCTGTCCACGTGCTGCACATGTCCTGGGAGTGCTTGATGGGGACAGTGTAGAGGGAGCTTTATTCTGCATCTAAACCCGTGCTCTACCTGTCCTGGGAGTGTTTGTTGGGGACAGAGTAGAGGGAGCTTTACTTTGTATCTAACCCGGTGCTGTACCAGTCTTGGGAGTGCTTGATGGGGAGGGTGTAGAGGGAGCTTTACTCTGTATCAGACCACGTGCTGTACCTGTCCTGCGAGTATTTGATGGAGACAGTGTAGAGGGAGATTTATTCTGTATCTGTCCATGTGCTGTACCTGTCCTGGGAGTGCTTGATGGGGACAGTGTAGAGGGACCTTTACTCAGTATCTGCAACCGTGCAGTACCTGTCCTGGGAATGTTTGATGGGGACAGTGTAGAGGGAGCTTTACTCTGCATCTAACCCCGTGCTCTACCTGTTCTGGGAGTGTTTGATGGGGACAGTGTAGAGGGAGCTTTACTCTGTATCTAATCCCATGCTGTACCTGTCCTGGGAGTGTTTGACGGGCACAGTGTAGAGGGAGCTTTACTCTTTGTATAAACCCGTGCTCTACCTGTCCTGGGAGTGTTTGATGGAGACAGTGTAGAGGGAGCTTTAGTCTGTATCTAACCCCGTGCTGTACCTGTCCTGGGAGTGATTGATGGGGACAGAGTAGAGGGAGCTTTACTCTGTATATAAACCCGTGCTGTACCTGTCCTGGGAGTGTTTGATGGAGACAGTGGAGAGGGAGATTTATTCTGTATCTGTCCACGTGCTGTACCTGTCCTGGGAGTGCTTGATGGGGACAGTGTAGAGGGAGGTCTACTCAGTATCTGTAACCTTGCGGTACCTGTCCTGGGAATGTTTGATGGGGACAGTGTAGAGGGAGCTTTACTCTGCATCTAACCCCGTGCTCTACCTGTTCTGGGAGTGTTTGATGGGGACAGTGTAGAGGGAGCTTTACTCTGTATCTAATCCCGTGCTGTACCTGTCCTGGGAGTGTTTGATGGGGACAGTGTAGAGGGAGCTTTACTCTGTATCTAACCCCGTTCTGTACCTGTCCTGGGAGTGTTTGATGGGGACAGAGTAGAGGGAGATTTACTCTGTATCTAACACCGTGCTGTAACTGTCCTGGAAGTGTTTGATGGGGAAAGTGCAGAGGGAGATTTACTCTGTATCTAACCCCATGCTGTACCCGTCCTAGGAGTGTTTGATGGCAACAGTGTAGAGGGTGATTTACTCTGTATCTAACCCCGTGCTGTACCCATCCTGGGACTGCTTGATGGGGACAGTGTAGAGGGAGATTTACTCTGTATCTAACCCCGTGCTGTACCTGTCCTGGGAGTGTTTGATGGGGATGGTGTAGAGGGAGCTTTACTCTATATCTAACCCCATGCTGTACCTGTCCTGGGAGTGTTTGATGGGGATGGTGTAGAGGGAGATTTACTCTGTATATAAACCCGTGCTGTACCTGTCCTGGGAGTGTTTGATGGGGACAATGTAGAGGGAGCTTTACTCTGCATCTAAACCCGTGCTCTACCTGTCCTGGGAGTGTTTGTTGGGGACAGTGTAGAGGGAGCTTTACTTTGTATCTAATCCGGTGCTGTACCAGTCTTGCGAGTGCTTGATGGGGACAGTGTAGAGGGAGCTTTCCTCTGTATCTGACCCCATGCTGTACCTATCCTGGGAGTGTTTGATGGGAGAGTGTAGAGGGAGCTTTACTCTGTATCAGTCCACGTGCTGTACCTGTCCTGCGAGTATTTGATGGAGACAGTGGAGAGGGAGATTTATTCTGTATCTGTCCACGTGCTGTACCTGTCCTGGGAGTGCTTGATGGGGACAGTGTAGAGGGAGGTCTACTCAGTATCTGTAACCTTGCGGTACCTGTCCTGGGAATGTTTGATGGGGACAGTGTAGAGGCAGCTTTACTCTGCATCTAACCCCGTCCTCTACCTGCTCTGGGAGTGTTTGATGGGGACAGTGTAGAGGGAGCTTTACTCTGTATCTAATCCCATGCTGTACCTGTCCTGGGAGTGTTTGACGGGCACAGTGTAGAGGGAGCTTTACTCTTTGTATAAACCCGTGCTCTACCTGTCCTGGGAGTGTTTGATGGGGACAGTGTAGAGGGAGCTTTAGTCTGTATCTAACCCCATGCTGTACCTGTCCTGGGAGTGATTGATGGGGACAGAGTAGAGGGAGCTTTACTCTGTATATAAACTCGTGCTGTACCTGTCCTGGGAGTGTTTGATGGAGACAGTATAGAGGGAGCTTTTCTCTGTATCTAACCCCATGCTGTACCTGTCCTGGGAGTGTTTGATGGTGACAGTGTAGAGGGAGCTTTACTCTGAATCTGACCCCATGCTGTACCTGTCCTGGGAGTGTTTGATGGGGAGAGTGTAGAGGGAGCTTTACTCTGTATCAGACCTCGTGCTGTACCAGTCCTGGGAGTGTTTGGTGGAGACAGTGTAGAGGGAGATTTACTCTGTATCTGTCCACGTGCAGTACCTGTCCTGGGAGTGTTTGATGGGGACGGTGTAGACGGAGCTTTACTCTGCATCTAACCCTGTGCTCTACCTGTCCTGGGAGGGTTTGATGGGGACAGTGTAGAGGGAGCTTTACTCTGTATCTTATCCGGTGCTGTACCTGTCCTGGGAGTGTTTGATGGGAACAGTGTAGCGGTAGCTTTACTCTGTATTTAACCCCGTGCTGTACTTTTCCTGGGAGTGTTTGATGGGGACAGTGTAGAGGGAGCTTTAAATTGTATCTAACCCGGTGCTGAACCAGCCTTGGGAGTGCTTGATGGGGACAGTGTAGAGGATCTTTACTCTGTATCTAACCCCATGCTGTACCTGTCCTGGGAGTGTTTGATGGGGACAGTGTAGAGGGAGATTTACTATGTATCTGTCCACGTGCTGCACCTGTCCTGGGAGTGCTTGATGGGGACAGTGTAGAGGGAGCTTTACTCAGTATCTGAAACCGTGCGGAACCTGTCCTGGGAATGTTTGATGGGGACAGTGTCGAAGGAGCTTTACTCTGCATCTAACCCCGTGCTCTACCTCTTCTGGGAGTGTTTGATGGGGACAGTGTAGAGGGAGCTTTACTCTGTATCTAATCCCATGCTGTACCTGTCCTGGGAGTGTTTGACGGGCACAGTGTAGAGGGAGCTTTACTCTTTGTATAAACCCGTGCTCTACCTGTCCTGGGAGTGTTTGATGGGGACAGTGTAGAGGGAGCTTTAGTCTGTATCTAACCCCGTGCTGTACCCGTCCTGGGAGTGATTGATGGGGACAGAGTAGAGGGAGCTTTACTCTGTATATAAACCCGTGCTGTATCTGTCCTGGGAGTGTTTGATGGAGACAGTATAGAGGGAGCTTTACTCTGTATCTGTCCACGTGCTGCACATGTCCTGGGAGTGCTTGATGGGGACAGTGTAGAGGGAGCTTTACTCTGTATCTAAACCCGTGCTCTACCTGTCCTGGGAGTGTTTGTTGGGGACAGTGTAGAGGGAGCTTTACTCTTTATCTAACCCTGTGCTGTACCTGTCCTGGGAATGTTTGATGGCAACAGTGTAGAGGGAGCTTTACTCTGCATCTAACCCCGTGCTCTACCTGTCCTGGGAGTGTTTGATGGGGACGGTGTAGAGGGAGCTTTACTCTGCATCTAACCCCGTGCTCTACCTGTCCTGGGAGGGTTTGATGGGGACAGTGCAGAGGGAGATTTACTCTGTATCTAACCCCGTGCTGTACCTGTCCTGGGAGTGTTTGATGGAGACAGTGTAGAGGGAGATTTATTCTGTATCTGTCCACGTGCTGTACCTGTCCTTGGACTGCCTAATGGGGACAGTGTAGAGGGAGCTTTACTCAGTATCTGAAACCGTGCGGTACCTGTCCTGGGAGTGTTTGATGGGGACAGTGTAGAGGGAGCTTTACTCTGCATCTAACCCCGTGCTCTACCTGTCCTGGGAGTGTTTAATGGGGACAGTGCAGAGGGAGATTTACTCTGTATCTAACCCCGTGCTGTACCCGTCCTAGGAGTGTTTGATGGCAACAGTGTAGAGGGAGCTTTACTCTGTATCTAACCCCGTGCTGTACCGTCCTGGGACTGCTTGATGGGGACAGTGTAGAGGGAGATTTACTCTGTATCTAACCCCGTGCTGTACCTGTCCTGGGAGTGTTTGATGGGGACAGTGTAGAGGGAGCTTTAGTCTGTATCTAACCCCGTGCTGTACCTGTCCTGGGAGTGTTTGATGGGGATGGTGTAGAGGGAGCTTTACTCTGTATCTAACCCCATGCTGTACCTGTCCTGGGAGTGTTTGATGGGGATGGTGTAGAGGGAGCTTTACTCTGTATCTAACCCCATGCTGTACCTGTCCTGGGAGTGTTTGATGGGGATGGTGTAGAGGGAGATTTACTCTGTATATAAACCCTTGCTGTACCTGTCCTGGGAGTGCTTTTTGGGGACAGTGTAGAGGGAGGTCTACTCAGTATCTGTAACCTTGCGGTACCTGTCCTGGGAATGTTTGATGGGGACAGTGTAGAGGAAGCTTTACTCTGCATCTAACCCCGTGCTCTACCTGTTCTGGGAGTGTTTGATGGGGACAGTGTAGAGGGAGCTTTACTCTGTATCTAATCCCGTGCTGTACCTTTCCTGGGAGTGTTTGATAGGGACACTGTAGAGGGAGCTTTACTCTGTATCTAATCCCGTGCTGTACCTTTTCTGGGAGTGTTTGATGTGGACAGTGTAGAGGGAGCTTTACTCTTTATCTAACCCTGTGCTGTACCTGTCCTGGGAATGTTTGATGGCAACAGTGTAGAGGGAGCTTTACTCTGCATCTAACCCCGTGCTCTACCTGTCCTGGGAGTGTTTGATGGGGACGGTGTAGAGGGAGCTTTACTCTGCATCTAACCCCGTGCTCTACCTGTCCTGGGAGGGTTTGATGGGGACAGTGCAGAGGGAGATTTACTCTGCACCTAACCCCGTGCTGTACCTGTCCTGGGAGTGTTTGATGGAGACAGTGTAGAGGGAGATTTATTCTGTATCTGTCCACGTGCTGTACCTGTGCTGGGACTGCTTAATGGGGACAGTGTACAGGGAGCTTTACTCAGTATCTGAAACAGTGCGGTACCTGTCCTGGGAGTGTTTGATGGGGACAGTGTAGAGGGAGCTTTAAATTGTATCTAATCCGGTGCTGTACCAGCCTTGGGAGTGCTTGATGGGGACAGTGTAGAGGATCTTTACTCTGTATCTCACCCCATGCTGTACCTGTCCTGGGAGTGTTTGATGGGGACAGTGTAGAGGGAGCTTTAGTCTGTATCTAACCCCGTGCTGTACCTGTCCTGGGAGTGATTGATGGGGACAGTGTAGAGGGAGCTTTACTCTGTATCTAACCCCGTGCTGTACCTGTCCTGGGAGCGTTTGATGGGGACAGTGTAGAGGGAGCTTTACTCAGTATCTAACACCGTGCTGTACCTGTCCTGGGAGTGTTTGATGGGGACAGTGTAGAGGGAGCTTTACTCTGGATCTAAACACGTGCTGTACCTGTCCTGGGAATGTTTGATGGCAACAGTGTAGAGGGAGCTTTACTCTGTATCTAATCCCGTGCTTTACCTTTCCTGGGAGTGTTTGATGTGGACAGTGTAGAGGGAGCTTTACTCTGTATCTAAACACGTGCTGTACCTGTCCTGGGAATGTTTGATGGCAACAGTGTAGAGGGAGCTTTACTCTGCCTCTAACCCCGTGCTCTAACTGTCCTGGGAGTGTTTGATGGGGACAGTGTAGAGGGAGCTTTACTCTGCATCTAACCCCGTGCTCTACCTGTCCTGGGAGGGGTGATGGGGACAGTGCAGAGGGAGCTTTACTCTGTATCTAACCCCATGCTCTACCTGTCCTGGGAGTGTTTGATGGGGTCAGTGTAGAGGGAGCTTTACTCTGTATCTAATCCGGTGCTGTACCTGTCCTGGGAGTGTTTGATGGGAACAGTGTAGCGGTAGCTTTACTCTATATTTAACCCCGTGCTGTACTTTTCCTGGGAGTGTTTGATGGGGACAGTGTAGAGGGAGCTTTAAATTGTATCTAACCCGGTGCTGTACCAGTCTTGGGAGTGTTTGATGGGGACAGTGTAGAGGGAGCTTTACTCTGTATCTAACCCCGTGCTGACCTGTCGTGGGAGTGTTTGATGGGGACAGTATAGAGGGAGCTTTACTCTGTATCTAACAACGTGATGTACCAGTCCTGGGAGTGTTTGATGGGGACACTGTAGAGGGAGCTCTACTCTGTATCTTATCCCGAGCTGCGCCTGTCCTGAGAGTGTTTGATGTGGACAGTATAGAGGGAGCTTTTCTCTGTATCTAACCCCGTGCTGTACCTGTCCTGGGAGTGTTTGATGGTGACAGTGTAGAGGGAGCTTTACTCTGAATCTGACCCCATGCTGTACCTGTCCTGGGAGTGTATGATGGGGAGAGTGTAGAGGGAGCTTTACTCTGTATCAGACCTCGTGCTGTACCAGTCCTGGGAGTGTTTGGTGGAGACAGTGTAGAGGGAGATTTACTCTGTATCTGTCCACGTGCAGTACCTGTCCTGGGAGTGTTTGATGGGGACGGTGTAGACGGAGCTTTACTCTGCATCTAACCCTGTGCTCTACCTGTCCTGGGAGGGTTTGATGGGGACAGTGTAGAGGGAGCTTTACTCTGTATCTTATCCGGTGCTGTACCTGTCCTGGGAGTGTTTGATGGGAACAGTGTAGCGGTAGCTTTACTCTGTATTTAACCCCGTGCTGTACTTTTCCTGGGAGTGTTTGATGGGGACAGTGTAGAGGGAGCTTTAAATTGTATCTAACCCGGTGCTGAACCAGCCTTGGGAGTGCTTGATGGGGACAGTGTAGAGGATCTTTACTCTGTATCTAACCCCATGCTGTACCTGTCCTGGGAGTGTTTGATGGGGACAGTGTAGAGGGAGATTTACTATGTATCTGTCCACGTGCTGCACCTGTCCTGGGAGTGCTTGATGGGGACAGTGTAGAGGGAGCTTTACTCAGTATCTGAAACCGTGCGGTACCTGTCCTGGGAATGTTTGATGGGGACAGTGTCGAGGGAGCTTTACTCTGCATCTAACCCTGTGCTCTACCTCTTCTGGGAGTGTTTGATGGGGACAGTGTAGAGGGAGCTTTACTCTGTATCTAATCCCATGCTGTACCTGTCCTGGGAGTGTTTGACGGGCACAGTGTAGAGGGAGCTTTACTCTTTGTATAAACCCGTGCTCTACCTGTCCTGGGAGTGTTTGATGGGGACAGTGTAGAGGGAGCTTTAGTCTGTATCTAACCCCGTGCTGTACCCGTCCTGGGAGTGATTGATGGGGACAGAGTAGAGGGAGCTTTACTCTGTATATAAACCCGTGCTGTATCTGTCCTGGGAGTGTTTGATGGAGACAGTATAGAGGGAGCTTTACTCTGTATCTGTCCACGTGCTGCACATGTCCTGGGAGTGCTTGATGGGGACAGTGTAGAGGGAGCTTTACTCTGCATCTTAACCCGTGCTCTACCTGTCCTGGGAGTGTTTGTTGGGGACAGTGTAGAGGGAGCTTTACTTTGTATCTAACCTGGTGCTGTACCAGTCTTGGGAGTGCTTGATGGGGACAGTGTAGAGGATCTTTACTCTGTATCTAACCCCATGCTGTACCTGTCCTGGGAGTGTTTGATGGGGACAGTGTAGAGGGAGATTTACTATGTATCTGACCCCGTGCTGTACCTTTCCTGGGAGTGTTTGATGGGGACAGTGTAGAGGGAGCTTTACTCTGTATCTAATCCCGTGCTGTACCTTTCCTGGGAGTGTTTGATGTGGACAGTGTAGAGGGAGCTTTACTCTGTATCTAACCCTGTGCTGTACCTGTCCCGGGAGTGTTTGATGGGGACAGTGTAGAGGGAGCTTTACTCTCTATCTAATCCCGTGCTGTACCTTTCCTGGGAATGTTTGATGGCAACAGTGTAGAGGGAGCTTTACTCTGCATCTAACCCCGTGCTCTACCTGTCCTGGGAGTGTTTGATGGGGACGGTGTAGAGGGAGCTTTACACTGCATCTAACCCCGTGCTCTACCTGTCCTGGGAGGGTTTGATGGGGACAGTGCAGAGGGAGCTTTACTCTGTATCTAACCCCGTGCTGTACCTGTCCTGGGAGTGTTTGATGGAGACAGTGTAGAGGGAGCTTTACTCTGTATCTAATCCGGTGCTGTACCTGTCCTGGGAGTGTTTGATGGGAACAGTGTAGCGTTAGCTTTACTCTGTATTTAACCTTGTGCTGTACTTTTCCTGGGAGTGTTTGATGGGGACAGTGTAGAGGGAGCTTTAAATTGTGTCTAATCCGGTGCTGTACCAGCCTTGGGAGTGCTTGATGGGGACAGTGTAGAGGATCTTTACTCTGTATCTCACCCCATGCTGTACCTGTCCTGGGAGTGTTTGATGGGGACCGTGTAGAGGGAGCTTTAGTCTGTATCTAACACCGTGCTGTACCTGTCCTGGGAGTGATTGATGGGGACAGTGTAGAGGGAGCTTTACTCTGTATCTAACCCCGTGCTGTACCTGTCCTGGGAATGTTTGATGGGGACAGTGTAGAGGGAGCTTTACTCTGCATCTAAACCCGTGCTCTACCTGTCCTGGGAGTGTTTGATGGGGACGGTGTAGAGGGAGCTTTACTCTGCATCTAACCCCGTGCTCTACCTGTCCTGGGAGGGTTTGATGGGGACAGTGCAGAGGGAGATTTACTCTGTATCTAACCCCGTGCTGTACCTGTCCTGGGAGTGTTTGATGGAGACAGCGTAGAGGGAGATTTATTCTGTATCTGTCCACGTGCTGTACCTGTCCTTGGACTGCCTAATGGGGACAGTGTAGAGGGAGCTTTACTCAGTATCTGAAACCGTGCGGTACCTGTCCTGGGAGTGTTTGATGGGGACAGTGTAGAGGGAGCTTTACTCTGCATCTAACCCCGTGCTCTACCTGTCCTGGGAGTGTTTAATGGGGACAGTGCAGAGGGAGATTTACTCTGTATCTAACCCCGTGCTGTACCCGTCCTAGGAGTGTTTGATGGCAACAGTGTAGAGGGAGCTTTACTCTGTATCTAACCCCATGCTGTACCGTCCTGGGACTGCTTGATGGGGACAGTGTAGAGGGAGATTTACTCTGTATCTAACCCCGTGCTGCACCTGTCCTGGGAGTGTTTGATGGGGATGGTGTAGAGGGAGATTTACTCTGTATATAATCCCGTGCTGTACCTTTTCTGGGAGTGTTTGATGTGGACAGTGTAGAGGGAGCTTTACTCTTTATCTAACCCTGTGCTGTACCTGTCCTGGGAATGTTTGATGGCAACAGTGTAGAGGGAGCTTTACTCTGCATCTAACCCCGTGCTCTACCTGTCCTGGGAGTGTTTGATGGGGACGGTGTAGAGGGAGCTTTACTCTGCATCTAACCCCGTGCTCTACCTGTCCTGGGAGGGTTTGATGGGGACAGTGCAGAGGGAGATTTACTCTGCACCTAACCCCGTGCTGTACCTGTCCTGGGAGTGTTTGATGGAGACAGTGTAGAGGGAGATTTATTCTGTATCTGTCCACGTGCTGTACCTGTCCTGGGACTGCTTAATGGGGACAGTGTAGAGGGAGCTTTACTCAGTATCTGAAACAGTGCGGTACCTGTCCTGGGAGTGTTTGATGGGGACAGTGTAGAGGGAGCTTTACTCTGCATCTAACCCCGTGCTCTACCTGTCCTGGGAGTGTTTAATGGGGACAGTGCAGAGGGAGATTTACTCTGTATCTAACCCCGTGCTGTACCCGTCCTAGGAGTGTTTGATGGCAACAGTGTAGAGGGAGCTTTACTCTGTATCTAACCCCGTGCTGTACCGTCCTGGGACTGCTTGATGGGGACAGTGTAGAGGGAGATTTACTCTGTATCTAACCCCGTGCTGTACCTGTCCTGGGAGTGTTTGATGGGGACACTGTACAGGGAGCTCTACTCTGTATCTTATCCCGAGCTGCGCCTGTCCTGAGAGTGTTTGATGTGGACAGTATAGAGGGAGCTTTTCTCTGTATCTAACCCCGTGCTGTACCTGTCCTGGGAGTGTTTGATGGTGACAGTGTAGAGGGAGCTTTACTCTGAATCTGACCCCATGCTGTACCTGTCCTGGGAGTGTTTGATGGGGAGAGTGTAGAGGGAGCTTTACTCTGTATCAGACCTCGTGCTGTACCAGTCCTGGGAGTGTTTGGTGGAGACAGTGTAGAGGGAGATTTACTCTGTATCTGTCCACGTGCAGTACCTGTCCTGGGAGTGTTTGATGGGGACGGTGTAGACGGAGCTTTACTCTGCATCTAACCCCGTGCTCTACCTGTCCTGGGAGGGTTTGATGGGGACAGTGTAGAGGGAGCTTTACTCTGTATCTTATCCGGTGCTGTACCTGTCCTGGGAGTGTTTGATGGGAACAGTGTAGCGGTAGCTTTACTCTGTATTTAACCCCGTGCTGTACTTTTCCTGGGAGTGTTTGATGGGGACAGTGTAGAGGGAGCTTTAAATTGTATCTAACCCGGTGCTGTACCAGTCTTGGGAGTGTTTGATGGGGACAGTGTAGAGGGAGCTTTACTCTGTATCTAACCCCGTGCTGACCTGTCGTGGGAGTGTTTGATGGGGACAGTATAGAGGGAGCTTTACTCTGTATCTAACAACGTGATGTACCAGTCCTGGGAGTGTTTGATGGGGACACTGTAGAGGGAGCTCTACTCTGTATCTTATCCCGAGCTGCGCCTGTCCTGAGAGTGTTTGATGTGGACAGTATAGAGGGAGCTTTTCTCTGTATCTAACCCCGTGCTGTACCTGTCCTGGGAGTGTTTGATGGTGACAGTGTAGAGGGAGCTTTACTCTGAATCTGACCCCATGCTGTACCTGTCCTGGGAGTGTATGATGGGGAGAGTGTAGAGGGAGCTTTACTCTGTATCAGACCTCGTGCTGTACCAGTCCTGGGAGTGTTTGGTGGAGACAGTGTAGAGGGAGATTTACTCTGTATCTGTCCACGTGCAGTACCTGTCCTGGGAGTGTTTGATGGGGACGGTGTAGACGGAGCTTTACTCTGCATCTAACCCTGTGCTCTACCTGTCCTGGGAGGGTTTGATGGGGACAGTGTAGAGGGAGCTTTACTCTGTATCTTATCCGGTGCTGTACCTGTCCTGGGAGTGTTTGATGGGAACAGTGTAGCGGTAGCTTTACTCTGTATTTAACCCCGTGCTGTACTTTTCCTGGGAGTGTTTGATGGGGACAGTGTAGAGGGAGCTTTAAATTGTATCTAACCCGGTGCTGAACCAGCCTTGGGAGTGCTTGATGGGGACAGTGTAGAGGATCTTTACTCTGTATCTAACCCCATGCTGTACCTGTCCTGGGAGTGTTTGATATGGACAGTGTAGAGGGAGATTTACTATGTATCTGTCCACGTGCTGCACCTGTCCTGGGAGTGCTTGATGGGGACAGTGTAGAGGGAGCTTTACTCAGTATCTGAAACCGTGCGGTACCTGTCCTGGGAATGTTTGATGGGGACAGTGTCGAGGGAGCTTTACTCTGCATCTAACCCTGTGCTCTACCTCTTCTGGGAGTGTTTGATGGGGACAGTGTAGAGGGAGCTTTACTCTGTATCTAATCCCATGCTGTACCTGTCCTGGGAGTGTTTGACGGGCACAGTGTAGAGGGAGCTTTACTCTTTGTATAAACCCGTGCTCTACCTGTCCTGGGAGTGTTTGATGGGGACAGTGTAGAGGGAGCTTTAGTCTGTATCTAACCCCGTGCTGTACCCGTCCTGGGAGTGATTGATGGGGACAGAGTAGAGGGAGCTTTACTCTGTATATAAACCCGTGCTGTATCTGTCCTGGGAGTGTTTGATGGAGACAGTATAGAGGGAGCTTTACTCTGTATCTGTCCACGTGCTGCACATGTCCTGGGAGTGCTTGATGGGGACAGTGTAGAGGGAGCTTTACTCTGCATCTTAACCCGTGCTCTACCTGTCCTGGGAGTGTTTGTTGGGGACAGTGTAGAGGGAGCTTTACTTTGTATCTAACCTGGTGCTGTACCAGTCTTGGGAGTGCTTGATGGGGACAGTGTAGAGGATCTTTACTCTGTATCTAACCCCATGCTGTACCTGTCCTGGGAGTGTTTGATGGGGACAGTGTAGAGGGAGATTTACTATGTATCTGACCCCGTGCTGTACCTTTCCTGGGAGTGTTTGATGGGGACAGTGTAGAGGGAGCTTTACTCTGTATCTAATCCCGTGCTGTACCTTTCCTGGGAGTGTTTGATGTGGACAGTGTAGAGGGAGCTTTACTCTGTATCTAACCCTGTGCTGTACCTGTCCCGGGAGTGTTTGATGGGGACAGTGTAGAGGGAGCTTTACTCTCTATCTAATCCCGTGCTGTACCTTTCCTGGGAATGTTTGATGGCAACAGTGTAGAGGGAGCTTTACTCTGCATCTAACCCCGTGCTCTACCTGTCCTGGGAGTGTTTGATGGGGACGGTGTAGAGGGAGCTTTACACTGCATCTAACCCCGTGCTCTACCTGTCCTGGGAGGGTTTGATGGGGACAGTGCAGAGGGAGCTTTACTCTGTATCTAACCCCGTGCTGTACCTGTCCTGGGAGTGTTTGATGGAGACAGTGTAGAGGGAGCTTTACTCTGTATCTAATCCGGTGCTGTACCTGTCCTGGGAGTGTTTGATGGGAACAGTGTAGCGTTAGCTTTACTCTGTATTTAACCTTGTGCTGTACTTTTCCTGGGAGTGTTTGATGGGGACAGTGTAGAGGGAGCTTTAAATTGTGTCTAATCCGGTGCTGTACCAGCCTTGGGAGTGCTTGATGGGGACAGTGTAGAGGATCTTTACTCTGTATCTCACCCCATGCTGTACCTGTCCTGGGAGTGTTTGATGGGGACAGTGTAGAGGGAGCTTTAGTCTGTATCTAACACCGTGCTGTACCTGTCCTGGGAGTGATTGATGGGGACAGTGTAGAGGGAGCTTTACTCTGTATCTAACCCCGTGCTGTACCTGTCCTGGGAATGTTTGATGGGGACAGTGTAGAGGGAGCTTTACTCTGCATCTAAACCCGTGCTCTACCTGTCCTGGGAGTGTTTGATGGGGACGGTGTAGAGGGAGCTTTACTCTGCATCTAACCCCGTGCTCTACCTGTCCTGGGAGGGTTTGATGGGGACAGTGCAGAGGGAGATTTACTCTGTATCTAACCCCGTGCTGTACCTGTCCTGGGAGTGTTTGATGGAGACAGCGTAGAGGGAGATTTATTCTGTATCTGTCCACGTGCTGTACCTGTCCTTGGACTGCCTAATGGGGACAGTGTAGAGGGAGCTTTACTCAGTATCTGAAACCGTGCGGTACCTGTCCTGGGAGTGTTTGATGGGGACAGTGTAGAGGGAGCTTTACTCTGCATCTAACCCCGTGCTCTACCTGTCCTGGGAGTGTTTAATGGGGACAGTGCAGAGGGAGATTTACTCTGTATCTAACCCCGTGCTGTACCCGTCCTAGGAGTGTTTGATGGCAACAGTGTAGAGGGAGCTTTACTCTGTATCTAACCCCATGCTGTACCGTCCTGGGACTGCTTGATGGGGACAGTGTAGAGGGAGATTTACTCTGTATCTAACCCCGTGCTGCACCTGTCCTGGGAGTGTTTGATGGGGATGGTGTAGAGGGAGATTTACTCTGTATCTAACCCCGTGCTGTACCTGTCCTGGGAGTGTTTGATGGTGACAGTGTAGAGGGAGCTTTACTCTGAATCTGACCCCATGCTGTACCTGTCCTGGGAGTGTTTGATGGGGAGAGTGTAGAGGGAGCTTTACTCTGTATCAGACCTCGTGCTGTACCAGTCCTGGGAGTGTTTGGTGGAGACAGTGTAGAGGGAGATTTACTCTGTATCTGTCCACGTGCAGTACCTGTCCTGGGAGTGTTTGATGGGGACGGTGTAGACGGAGCTTTACTCTGCATCTAACCCCGTGCTCTACCTGTCCTGGGAGGGTTTGATGGGGACAGTGTAGAGGGAGCTTTACTCTGTATCTTATCCGGTGCTGTACCTGTCCTGGGAGTGTTTGATGGGAACAGTGTAGCGGTAGCTTTACTCTGTATTTAACCCCGTGCTGTACTTTTCCTGGGAGTGTTTGATGGGGACAGTGTAGAGGGAGCTTTAAATTGTATCTAACCCGGTGCTGAACCAGCCTTGGGAGTGCTTGATGGGGACAGTGTAGAGGATCTTTACTCTGTATCTAACCCCATGCTGTACCTGTCCTGGGAGTGTTTGATGGGGACAGTGTAGAGGGAGATTTACTATGTATCTGTCCACGTGCTGCACCTGTCGTGGGAGTGCTTGATGGGGACAGTGTAGAGGGAGCTTTACTCAGTATCTGAAACCGTGCGGTACCTGTCCTGGGAATGTTTGATGGGGACAGTGTCGAGGGAGCTTTACTCTGCATCTAACCCCGTGCTCTACCTCTTCTGGGAGTGTTTGATGGGGACAGTGTAGAGGGAGCTTTACTCTGTATCTAATCCCATGCTGTACCTGTCCTGGGAGTGTTTGACGGGCACAGTGTAGAGGGAGCTTTACTCTTTGTATAAACCCGTGCTCTACCTGTCCTGGGAGTGTTTGATGGGGACAGTGTAGAGGGAGCTTTAGTCTGTATCTAACCCCGTGCTGTACCCGTCCTGGGAGTGATTGATGGGGACAGAGTAGAGGGAGCTTTACTCTGTATATAAACCCGTGCTGTATCTGTCCTGGGAGTGTTTGATGGAGACAGTATAGAGGGAGCTTTACTCTGTATCTGTCCACGTGCTGCACATGTCCTGGGAGTGCTTAATGGGGACAGTGTAGAGGGAGCTTTACTCTGCATCTAAACCCGTGCTCTACCTGTCCTGGGAGTGTTTGTTGGGGACAGTGTAGAGCGAGCTTTACTTTGTATCTAACCCGGTGCTGTACCAGTCTTGGGAGTGCTTGATGGGGACAGTGTAGAGCGAGCTTTCCTCTGTATCTGACCCCGTGCTGTACCTTTCCTGGGAGTGTTTGATGGGTACAGTGTAGAGGGAGCTTTACTCTGTATCTAATCCCGTGCTGTACCTTTCCTGGGCGTGTTTGATGTGGACAGTGTAGAGGGAGCTTTACTCTGTATCTAACCCTGTGCTGTACCTGTCCTGGGAGTGTTTGATGGGGACAGTGTAGAGGGAGCTTTACTCTGTATCTAATCCCGTGCTGTACCTTTCCTGGGAATGTTTGATGGCAACAGTTTAGAGGGAGCTTTACTCTGCATCTAACCCCGTGCTCTACCTGTCCTGGGAGTGTTTGATGGGGACGGTGTAGAGGGAGCTTTACTCTGCATCTAACCCCGTGCTCTACCTGTCCTGGGAGGGTTTGATGGGGACAGTGCAGAGGGAGCTTTACTCTGTATCTAACCCCGTGCTGTACCTGTCCTGGGAGTGTTTGATGGGGACAGTGTAGAGGGAGCTTTACTCTGCATCTAACCCCGTGCTCTACCTGTCCTGGGAGGGGTGATGGGGACAGTGCAGAGGGAGCTTTACTCTGTATCTAACCCCATGCTGTACCTGTCCTGGGAGTGTTTGATGGGGTCAGTGTAGAGGGAGCTTTAAATTGTATCTAACCCGGTGCTGTACCAGTCTTGGGAGTGTTTGATGGGGACAGTGTAGAGGGAGCTTTACTCTGTATCTAACCCCGTGCTGACCTGTCGTGGGAGTGTTTGATTGTGACAGTGTTGAGGGAGCTTTACTCTGTATCTGTCCACATGCTGCACATTTCCTGGGAGTGCTTGATGGCGACAGTGTAGAGGGAGCTTTACTCTGCATCTAAACCCGTGCTCTACCTGTCCTGGGAGTGTTTGATGGGGACAGTGTAGAGGGAGCTTTACTCTGTATCTAACCCCATTCTGTACCTGTCCAGGCAGTGTTTGATGGGGACAGTGCAGAGGGAGCTTTACTTTGTATATAACCCGGTGCTGTACCAGCCTTGGGAGTGCTTGATGGGGACAGTGTAGATGGAGCTTTACTCTGTATCTAACCCCATGCTGTACCTGTCCTGGGAGTGTTTGATGGAGACAGTATAGAGGGAGCTTTACTCTGTATCTGTCCACATGCTGCACATTTCCTGGGAGTGCTTGATGGCGACAGTGTAGAGGGAGCTTTACTCTGCATCTAAACCCGTGCTCTACCTGTCCTGGGAGTGTTTGATGGGGACAGTGTAGAGGGAGCTTTACTGTGTATCTATTCCCGTGCTGTACTTGTCATAGGAGTGTTTGATCGGGACAGTGTCGAGGGAGCTTTACTCTGAATCTAACCCCGTGCTGTACCTGTCCTGGGAGTGTTTGATGGGGACAGTATAGTGGGAGCTTTACTCTATATCTAACCCCGTTGTACACCTATTTCCATTATTTTTAAATATTTTAAAATCTTTTATGCTCTCCCCACCCCCACTAGAGCTGTACCTTGAGTGCCCTACCATCCATTCTTAATTAGCACATTCGTTTAGATAATATCACCAACTTTAACTTTAACACCTATGTGTTCTTTTGTACCATTGTCATTGACATCTTTTGATGATCTGCTTCTATCACTGCTTGTTTGTCTACACAACCACCTCTCTCTCTCTCTATATCTCCGCCCCCCACACACACACCTTAAACCAGCTTATATTTCAACTCTTTCTTGGACTCGAAATCAAGTTCTGTCGAAGGGTCATGAGGACTCGAAACGTCAACTCTTTTCTTCTCCGCCGATGCTGCCGGACCTGCTGAGTTTTTCCAGGTAATTCTGTTTTTGTTTTGGATTTCCAGCATCCGCAGTTTTTTTTTGTTTTTATCCCGTTGTATACCTGTCCTAAGAGTGTTTGATGGGGACAGTGTAGAGGGAGCTTTACTCTGTATCTAACCCCGTGCTGTACGTGTCCTGGGAGTGTTTGATGGGGACAGTGTAGAGGGAGCTTTACTCTGTATCTAACCCCGTGCTGTACCTGTCCTGGGAGTGTTTGATGGGGACATTGTAGAGGGAGCTTTACTCTGTATCTGACCTCATGCTGTACCTGTCCTGGGAGTGTTTGATGGGGACAGCGTAGAGGGAGCTTAACTGTGTATCTATTCCCGTGCTGTACCTGTCATAGGAGTGTTTGATCGGGACAGTGTAGAGGGAGCTTTACTCTGAATCTAACTCCGTTCTGTACCTGTCCTGGTAGTATTTGATGGGGACAGTATAGAGGGAGCTTTACTCTATATCTAACCCTGTTGTATACCTGTCCTAAGAGTGTTTGATGGGGACAGTGTAGAGGGAGCTTTACTCTGTATCAAATACTGTGCTGTAACTGTCCTGGAAGTGTTTGATGCGGACAGTGTAGAGGGAGCTTTAATCTGTATCTAACCCCGTGCTGTACTTGTCCTGGGAGTGTTTGATGGGGACAGTGTAGAGGGAGCTTTATTCTGTATCTGTCCATGTGCTGTACCTGTCCTGGGACTGCTTAATGGGGACAGTGTAGAGGGAGCTTTACTCAGTATCTGAAACCGTGCGGTACCTGTCCTGGGAGTGTTTGATGGGGACAGAGTAGAGGGAGCTTTACTCTGTATCTAACCCGTGCTTTACCTTTCCTGTGGGTGTTTGAAGGGGACAGTGTAGCGGGAGCATTACTCTGTATCTAACCCCATGCTGTACCTGTCCTGGGAACGTTTGATGGCGACAGTGTAGAGGGAGCATTACTCTGTATATAAACCCGTGCTCTACCTGTCCTGGGAGTGTTTGATGCGGACAGTGTAGAGGGACCTTTAATTTGAATCTAACCCGGTGCTGTACCAGTCTTGGGAGTGCTTGATGGGGACAGTATAGAGGAACTTTACTCTGTATCTAACACCATGCTGTACCTGTCCTGGGAGTGTTTGACGGGGACAGTGTAGAGGGAGCTTTACTCTGTATATTAACCCATGCTCTACCTGTCCTGGGAGTGTTTGATGGGGACAGTGTAGAGGGAGATTTAGTCTGTATCTAACCCCGTGCTGTACCTGTCCTGGGAGTGTTTGATGGGGACAGTGTAGAGGGAGCTTTACTCTGTATCTAACCCTGTGCTGTACCTGTCCGGGGACTGTTTGTTGGGGACAGTATAGAGGGAGCTTTACTCTGCATCTAACCCCGTGCTGTACCTGTCCTGGAGGTTTTTGATGGGGAAAGTGTAGAGGGAGCTTTCTTCTGTATCTGACCCCGTGCTGTACCTGTCCTGGGAGTGTTTGATGGTGACAGTGTAGAAGGAGATTTACTCTGTATCAGACCCCATGCTGTACCTGTGCTGGGAGTGCTGAAGGGGACAGTGTAGACGGAGCTTTACTCTGTATCTAAGCCCATGCTCTACCTGTCCTGTTTGAAGGGGACAGTGTAGAGGGAGCATTACTCTGTATCTAACTCCTTTGTGGACCTGTCCTGGGAGTGTTTGATGGGGGAGGGAGCTTTGCTCTGTATCTTACCCCGTGCTGTACCTGTCCTGGGAGTGTTTGATGGGGACAGTGAAGAGGGCCCTTTAGTCTGTATCTAACCCCGTGCTGCACATGTCCTGGGAGTGTTTGATGGGGACGGTGCAGAGGGAGTTTACTCTATAAATAATCGCGTGCTGTACCAGTCCTGAGAATCTTTGATGGGGACAGTGCAGAGGGAGTTTTAATCTGTATCTAACCCCGTGCTGTACCTACCCTGGATTTTTTGATGGGGACAGTCTAGATGAAGATTTAGTCTGTATTTAGCCCCCTTCTCTACCTGTCCTGGGAGTGTTTGATGGGGATAGTGAAGAGGGAGCTTTACTCTGTATCAAATACTGTGCTGTAACTGTCCTGGGAGTGTTTGTTGGGGAGAGTATAGATCGAGCTTTACTCTGTATGTAAACCCGTGCTGTACCTGTTCTGGGACTGTTTGATGGGGACAGTGTAGAGGGAGCTTTACTCTGTATCTAACCCCGTGCTGTACCTGTCCTGGGAGTGTTTGATGGGGACAGTGTAGAAGGAGCTTTACTCTGTATCGAATCTCGTGCTCTACCTTTCTGGGGAGTGTTTGATGGGGACAGTGTCGAGGGAAATTTATTCTGTGTCTAACCCTGTGCTGTACCTATCCTGGGAGTGTTTGATTGTGACAGTGTTGAGGGAGCTTTACTCTGTATCTGTCCACATGCTGCACATTTCCTGGGAGTGCTTGATGGCGACAGTGTAGAGGGAGCTTTACTCTGCATCTAAACCCGTGCTCTACCTGTCCTGGGAGTGTTTGATGGGGACAATGTAGAGGGAGCTTTACTCTGTATCTAACCCCATTCTGTACCTGTCCAGGCAGTGTTTGATGGGGACAGTGCAGAGGGAGCTTTACTTTGTATCTAACCCGGTGCTGTACCAGCCTTGGGAGTGCTTGATGGGGACAGTGTAGATGGAGCTTTACTCTGTATCTAACCCCATGCTGTACCTGTCCTGGGAGTGTTTGATGGAGACAGTATAGAGGGAGCTTTACTCTGTATCTGTCCACATGCTGCACATTTCCTGGGAGTGCTTGATGGCGACAGTGTAGAGGGAGCTTTACTCTGCATCTAAACCCGTGCTCTACCTGTCCTGGGAGTGTTTGATGGGGACAGTGTAGAGGGAGCTTTACTGTGTATCTATTCCCGTGCTGTACTTGTCATAGGAGTGTTTGATCGGGACAGTGTCGAGGGAGCTTTACTCTGAATCTAACCCCGTGCTGTACCTGTCCTGGGAGTGTTTGATGGGGACAGTATAGTGGGAGCTTTACTCTATATCTAACCCCGTTGTACACCTATTTCCATTATTTTTAAATATTTTAAAATCTTTTATGCTCTCCCCACCCCCACTAGAGCTGTACCTTGAGTGCCCTACCATCCATTCTTAATTAGCACATTCGTTTAGATAATATCACCAACTTTAACTTTAACACCTATGTGTTCTTTTGTACCATTGTCATTGACATCTTTTGATGATCTGCTTCTATCACTGCTTGTTTGTCTACACAACCACCTCTCTCTCTCTCTATATCTCCGCCCCCCACACACACACCTTAAACCAGCTTATATTTCAACTCTTTCTTGGACTCGAAATCAAGTTCTGTCGAAGGGTCATGAGGACTCGAAACGTCAACTCTTTTCTTCTCCGCCGATGCTGCCGGACCTGCTGAGTTTTTCCAGGTAATTCTGTTTTTGTTTTGGATTTCCAGCATCCGCAGTTTTTTTTTGTTTTTATCCCGTTGTATACCTGTCCTAAGAGTGTTTGATGGGGACAGTGTAGAGGGAGCTTTACTCTGTATCTAACCCCGTGCTGTACGTGTCCTGGGAGTGTTTGATGGGGACAGTGTAGAGGGAGCTTTACTCTGTATCTAACCCCGTGCTGTACCTGTCCTGGGAGTGTTTGATGGGGACATTGTAGAGGGAGCTTTACTCTGTATCTGACCTCATGCTGTACCTGTCCTGGGAGTGTTTGATGGGGACAGCGTAGAGGGAGCTTAACTGTGTATCTATTCCCGTGCTGTACCTGTCATAGGAGTGTTTGATCGGGACAGTGTAGAGGGAGCTTTACTCTGAATCTAACTCCGTTCTGTACCTGTCCTGGTAGTATTTGATGGGGACAGTATAGAGGGAGCTTTACTCTATATCTAACCCTGTTGTATACCTGTCCTAAGAGTGTTTGATGGGGACAGTGTAGAGGGAGCTTTACTCTGTATCAAATACTGTGCTGTAACTGTCCTGGAAGTGTTTGATGCGGACAGTGTAGAGGGAGCTTTAATCTGTATCTAACCCCGTGCTGTACTTGTCCTGGGAGTGTTTGATGGGGACAGTGTAGAGGGAGCTTTATTCTGTATCTGTCCATGTGCTGTACCTGTCCTGGGACTGCTTAATGGGGACAGTGTAGAGGGAGCTTTACTCAGTATCTGAAACCGTGCGGTACCTGTCCTGGGAGTGTTTGATGGGGACAGAGTAGAGGGAGCTTTACTCTGTATCTAACCCGTGCTTTACCTTTCCTGTGGGTGTTTGAAGGGGACAGTGTAGCGGGAGCATTACTCTGTATCTAACCCCATGCTGTACCTGTCCTGGGAACGTTTGATGGCGACAGTGTAGAGGGAGCATTACTCTGTATATAAACCCGTGCTCTACCTGTCCTGGGAGTGTTTGATGCGGACAGTGTAGAGGGACCTTTAATTTGAATCTAACCCGGTGCTGTACCAGTCTTGGGAGTGCTTGATGGGGACAGTATAGAGGAACTTTACTCTGTATCTAACACCATGCTGTACCTGTCCTGGGAGTGTTTGACGGGGACAGTGTAGAGGGAGCTTTACTCTGTATATTAACCCATGCTCTACCTGTCCTGGGAGTGTTTGATGGGGAAAGTGTAGAGGGAGATTTAGTCTGTATCTAACCCCGTGCTGTACCTGTCCTGGGAGTGTTTGATGGGGACAGTGTAGAGGGAGCTTTACTCTGTATCTAACCCTGTGCTGTACCTGTCCGGGGACTGTTTGTTGGGGACAGTATAGAGGGAGCTTTACTCTGCATCTAACCCCGTGCTGTACCTGTCCTGGAGGTTTTTGATGGGGAAAGTGTAGAGGGAGCTTTCTTCTGTATCTGACCCCGTGCTGTACCTGTCCTGGGAGTGTTTGATGGTGACAGTGTAGAAGGAGATTTACTCTGTATCAGACCCCATGCTGTACCTGTGCTGGGAGTGCTGAAGGGGACAGTGTAGACGGAGCTTTACTCTGTATCTAAGCCCATGCTCTACCTGTCCTGTTTGAAGGGGACAGTGTAGAGGGAGCATTACTCTGTATCTAACTCCTTTGTGGACCTGTCCTGGGAGTGTTTGATGGGGGAGGGAGCTTTGCTCTGTATCTTACCCCGTGCTGTACCTGTCCTGGGAGTGTTTGATGGGGACAGTGAAGAGGGCCCTTTAGTCTGTATCTAACCCCGTGCTGCACATGTCCTGGGAGTGTTTGATGGGGACGGTGCAGAGGGAGTTTACTCTATAAATAATCGCGTGCTGTACCAGTCCTGAGAATCTTTGATGGGGACAGTGCAGAGGGAGTTTTAATCTGTATCTAACCCCGTGCTGTACCTACCCTGGATTTTTTGATGGGGACAGTCTAGATGAAGATTTAGTCTGTATTTAGCCCCCTTCTCTACCTGTCCTGGGAGTGTTTGATGGGGATAGTGAAGAGGGAGCTTTACTCTGTATCAAATACTGTGCTGTAACTGTCCTGGGAGTGTTTGTTGGGGAGAGTATAGATCGAGCTTTACTCTGTATCTAACCCCGTGCTGTACCTGTCCTGGGAGTGTTTGATGGGGACAGTGTAGAAGGAGCTTTACTCTGTATCGAATCTCGTGCTCTACCTTTCTGGGGAGTGTTTGATGGGGACAGTGTCGAGGGAAATTTATTCTGTGTCTAACCCTGTGCTGTACCTATCCTGGGAGTGTTTGATCGGGACAGTGTAGAGGGAACTCTACTCTGTACCTAACCCCGTGCTGTACCTGTCCTTGGAATGTTTGATGGGGACAGTGTAGAGGTAGCTTTACTCTGTATTTAACCCCGTGCTGTACCTGTCCTGGGAGTGTTTGATGGGGACAGTGTAGAGGGAGCTTTATTCTGTATCTAATCCTGTGCTGTACCTGTCCTGGGAGTGTTTGATGGGGACAGTGTAGAAGGAGCTTTACTCTGTATCCTAACAGCGTGCTGTACCTGTCCTGGAAGTGTTTGATGCGGACAGTGTAGAGGGAGCTTTAAATTGTATCTAACCCGGTGCTGTACCAGTCTTGGGAGTGCTTGATGGGGACAGTGTAGAGGGAGCTTTACTCTGTATCTAACCCCATGCTGTACCTGTCCTGGGAGTGTTTGATGGGGACAGTGTAGAGGGAGCTTTACTCTGTATCTAACCCCATGCTGCACCTGTCCTGGGAGTGTTTGATGGGGACAGAGTAGAGGGAGCTTTACTCTGTATATAACTCCGTGCTGCCCCTGTCCTGGGAGTGTTTGATGGGGACAGTGAAGAGGTCCCTTTAGTCTGTATCTAACCCCGTGCTGCACATGTCCTGGGAGTGTTTGATGGGGACAGTGCAGAGGGAGCTTTACTCTATAAATAACCGCGTGCTGTACCTGCCCTGGGAGTGTTTGATGTGGACAGTGTAGAGGGAGCTTTACTCTCTATCTAACCCTGTGCTGTACCTGTCCTGGGAGTGTTTGATGGGGACAGTGTAGAGGAAGCTTTACTCTGTATCTAATCCCGTGCTGTACCTGTCCTGGGAGTGTTTGATGGGGGCAGTGTAGAGGAAGCTTTACTCTGTATCTAACCCCGTGCTGTACCTGTCCTGGGAGTGTTTGAATTGGACAGTGTAGAGGGAGCTTTACTCTGTATCTAACACCGTGCTGTACCTGTCCTGGATTTTTTGATGGGGACAGTGTAGATGAAGATTTAGTCTGCATTTAGCCACCTTCTCTACCTGTCCTGGGAGTGTTTGATGTGGACAGTGTAGAGGGAGCTTTACTCTGTATCTAACCCCGTGCTGTACCTGTCCTGGGAGTGTTTGATGGGGACAGTGTAGAGGCAGCTTTACTCTGTACCTAACCCCGTGCTGTACCTGTCCTGGCAGTGTTTGATGGGGACAGTGTAGAGGGAGCTTTACTCTGTATCTAACCCCGTGCTGTACCTGTCCTGGGAATGTTTGATGGGGACAGTGTAGAGGAAGCTTTACTCTGTATCTAACCCCGTGCTGTACCTGTCCTGGGAGTGTTTGAATTGGACAGTGTAGAGGGAGCTTTACTCTGTATCAGACCTCGTGCTCTACCTGTCCTGGGGCTGTTTGATGGGGACAGTGTAGAAGGAGCTTTACTCTGTATCTAATCTCGTGCTCTACCTTTCTGGGGAGTGTTTGATGGGGACAGTGTCGAGGCAAATTTATTCTGTATCTAACCCTGTGCTGTACCTGTCCTGGGAGTGTTTGATCGGGACAGTGTAGAGGGAGCTTTACTCTGTATCTAACCCCGTGCTGTACCAGTCCTGGGAATGTTTGATGGGGACAGTGTAGAGGTAGCTTTACTCTGTATCTAACCCCGTGCTGTACCTGTCCTGGGACTGTTTGATGGGGACAGTGTAGAGGGAGCTTTATTCTGTATCTAATCCCGTGCTGTACCTGCCCTGGGATTGTTTGATGGGAACAGTGTAGAGCGAGTTTTACTCTGTATCTAACCCCGTGCTGTACCTGTCCTGGTAATGTTTGATGGGTACAGTGAATAGGGAGCTTTACTGTGTATGTAACGCCGTGCTGTACCTCCCCTGGGAGTGTTTGATGGGGACAGTTTAGAAGGAGCTTTACTCTGTATCTAACCCTGTGCTGTACCTGTGCTGGGAGTGTTTGATGGGGACAGTGCAGATGGAGCTTTACTCCGTATCTAACCCCGTGCTGTACCTGTCCTGGGAGTGTTTGATGGGGACAGTGTTGAGGGTGCTTTACTCTGTATCTAACCCCGTGCTGTACCTGCCCTGGTAATGTTTGATGGGTACAGTGAATAGGGAGCTTTACTGTGTATTTAACCCCGTGCTGTAGCTGCCCTCGGAGTGTTTATGGGGACAGTGTAGAAGGAGCTTTACTCTGTATCTAACCCCGTGCTGTACCTGTCCTGGGAGTGTTTGATGGGGACAGTGTAGAGGGAGCATTACTCTGTATCTAACACCGTGCTGTACCTACCCTGGTTTTTTTGATGGGGACAGTCTAGATGAAGATTTATTCTGTATTTAGCCCCCTTCTCTACCTGTCCTGGGAGTGTTTGATGGGAACAGTGAAGAGGGAGCTTTACTCTGTATCTAACCTCGTGCTGTTTTGTGACTGTTTGATGGGGACATTGTAGAGGGTGCTTTACTCAGTATTTAACCCTGTGCTGTACATGTCCTGGGAGTGTTTGATGGGGACAGTGCAGAGGGAGCTTTACTCTGTATCTAACCCCGTGCTGTACCTGTCCTGGGATTGTTTGATGGGGACAGTGTAGGAGGAGCTTTACTCTGTATCTAATCTCGTGCGCTACCTTTCTTGGGAGTGTTTGATAGGGACAGTGTCGAGGGAAATTTATTCTGTATCTAAACCTGTGCTGTACCTATCCTGGGAGTGTTTGATCGGGACAGTTTAGAGGGAACTCTACTCTGTATCTAACCCCGTGCTGTACCTGTCCCGGGATTGTTTGAAGGGGACTGGCTTGATGGAGCTTTACTCTGTATCTAAACCCGTGGCGTACCTGTCCTGGGAGTGTTTGATGGAGACATTGTCGAGCGAGCTTTACTCTGTATCTAACTCTGTGCTGTACCTGTCCTGGGAGTGTTTGATGGGGGCCGTGTAGAGGGAGCTTTACTCTGTTTCCAACCCCGTGCTGTACCTGCCCTGGAATTGTTTGATGGGGACAGTGTAGAGGGTGTTTTACTCTGTATCTAACCCTGTGCTGTACCTGTCCTGGGAGTGTTTGAAGGGGACAGTGTAGAGGGAGCTTTACTCTGTATCTAATCTCGTGCTCTACATTTCTTGGGAATGTTTGATGGGGACAGTGTAGAGGTAGCTTTACTCTGTATTTAACCCCGTGCTGCACATGTCCTGGGAGTGTTTGATGGGGACAGTGCAGAGGGAGCTTTACTCTATAAATAACCGCGTGCTGTACCTGCCCTGGGAGTGTTTGATGTGGACAGTGTAGAGGGAGCTTTACTCTCTATCTAACCCTGTGCTGTACCTGTCCTGGGAGTGTTTGATGGGGACAGTGTAGAGGAAGCTTTACTCTGTATCTAATCCCGTGCTGTACCTGTCCTGGGAGTGTTTGATGGGGGCAGTGTAGAGGAAGCTTTACTCTGTATCTAACCCCGTGCTGTACCTGTCCTGGGAGTGTTTGAATTGGACAGTGTAGAGGGAGCTTTACTCTGTATCTAACCCCGTGCTGTACCTGTCCTGGATTTTTTGATGGGGACAGTGTAGATGAAGATTTAGTCTGCATTTAGCCACCTTCTCTACCTGTCCTGGGAGTGTTTGATGGGGACAGTGTAGAGGGAGCTTTACTCTGTATCTAACACCGTGCTGTACCTGTCCTGGATTTTTTGATGGGGACAGTGTAGATGAAGATTTAGTCTGCATTTAGCCACCTTCTCTACCTGTCCTGGGAGTGTTTGATGTGGACAGTGTAGAGGGAGCTTTACTCTGTATCTAACCCCGTGCTGTACCTGTCCTGGGAGTGTTTGATGGGGACAGTGTAGAGGCAGCTTTACTCTGTACCTAACCCCGTGCTGTACCTGTCCTGGCAGTGTTTGATGGGGACAGTGTAGAGGGAGCTTTACTCTGTATCTAACCCCGTGCTGTACCTGTCCTGGGAATGTTTGATGGGGACAGTGTAGAGGAAGCTTTACTCTGTATCTAACCCCGTGCTGTACCTGTCCTGGGAGTGTTTGAATTGGACAGTGTAGAGGGAGCTTTACTCTCTATCAGACCTCGTGCTCTACCTGTCCTGGGGCTGTTTGATGGGGACAGTGTAGAAGGAGCTTTACTCTGTATCTAATCTCGTGCTCTACCTTTCTGGGGAGTGTTTGATGGGGACAGTGTCGAGGCAAATTTATTCTGTATCTAACCCTGTGCTGTACCTGTCCTGGGAGTGTTTGATCGGGACAGTGTAGAGGGAGCTTTACTCTGTATCTAACCCCGTGCTGTACCAGTCCTGGGAATGTTTGATGGGGACAGTGTAGAGGTAGCTTTACTCTGTATCTAACCCCGTGCTGTACCTGTCCTGGGACTGTTTGATGGGGACAGTGTAGAGGGAGCTTTATTCTGTATCTAATCCCGTGCTGTACCTGCCCTGGGATTGTTTGATGGGAACAGTGTAGAGCGAGTTTTACTCTGTATCTAACCCCGTGCTGTACCTGTCCTGGTAATGTTTGATGGGTACAGTGAATAGGGAGCTTTACTGTGTATGTAACGCCGTGCTGTACCTCCCCTGGGAGTGTTTGATGGGGACAGTTTAGAAGGAGCTTTACTCTGTATCTAACCCTGTGCTGTACCTGTGCTGGGAGTGTTTGATGGGGACAGTGCAGATGGAGCTTTACTCCGTATCTAACCCCGTGCTGTACCTGTCCTGGGAGTGTTTGATGGGGACAGTGTTGAGGGTGCTTTACTCTGTATCTAACCCCGTGCTGTACCTGCCCTGGTAATGTTTGATGGGTACAGTGAATAGGGAGCTTTACTGTGTATTTAACCCCGTGCTGTAGCTGCCCTCGGAGTGTTTATGGGGACAGTGTAGAAGGAGCTTTACTCTGTATCTAACCCCGTGCTGTACCTGTCCTGGGAGTGTTTGATGGGGACAGTGTAGAGGGAGCATTACTCTGTATCTAACACCGTGCTGTACCTACCCTGGTTTTTTTGATGGGGACAGTCTAGATGAAGATTTATTCTGTATTTAGCCCCCTTCTCTACCTGTCCTGGGAGTGTTTGATGGGAACAGTGAAGAGGGAGCTTTACTCTGTATCTAACCTCGTGCTGTTTTGTGACTGTTTGATGGGGACATTGTAGAGGGTGCTTTACTCAGTATTTAACCCTGTGCTGTACATGTCCTGGGAGTGTTTGATGGGGACAGTGCAGAGGGAGCTTTACTCTGTATCTAACCCCGTGCTGTACCTGTCCTGGGATTGTTTGATGGGGACAGTGTAGGAGGAGCTTTACTCTGTATCTAATCTCGTGCGCTACCTTTCTTGGGAGTGTTTGATAGGGACAGTGTCGAGGGAAATTTATTCTGTATCTAAACCTGTGCTGTACCTATCCTGGGAGTGTTTGATCGGGACAGTTTAGAGGGAACTCTACTCTGTATCTAACCCCGTGCTGTACCTGTCCCGGGATTGTTTGAAGGGGACTGGCTTGATGGAGCTTTACTCTGTATCTAAACCCGTGGCGTACCTGTCCTGGGAGTGTTTGATGGAGACATTGTCGAGCGAGCTTTACTCTGTATCTAACTCTGTGCTGTACCTGTCCTGGGAGTGTTTGATGGGGGCCGTGTAGAGGGAGCTTTACTCTGTTTCCAACCCCGTGCTGTACCTGCCCTGGAATTGTTTGATGGGGACAGTGTAGAGGGTGTTTTACTCTGTATCTAACCCTGTGCTGTACCTGTCCTGGGAGTGTTTGAAGGGGACAGTGTAGAGGGAGCTTTACTCTGTATCTAATCTCGTGCTCTACATTTCTTGGGAGTGTTTGATGGGGACAGAGTAGAGGGAGCTTTACTCTGTATCTAACTCCTTTGTGGACCTGTCCTGGGAGTGGTTGATGGGGACAGTGTAGAAGGAGCTTTACTCTGTATCTAACCCTGTGCTGTACCTGTCCTGGGAGTGTTTGATGGGGACAGTGTAGAGGGAGCTTTACTCTGTATCTAACCCCGTGCTGTACCTGTCCTGGGAGTGTTTGATGGGGACAGTGTAGAGGGAGGTTTACTCTGTATCTAACCCCATGCTGTACCTGTCCTGGGAGTGTTTGATGGGGTCAGTGTAGAAGGAGCTTTACTCTGTATCAAACACCGTGCTGTACGTGTCCTGGGTGTGTTTGATGGGGACATTGTAGAGGGAGCTTTACTCTGTATCTGACCTCATGCTGTACCTGTCCTGGGAGTGTTTGATGGGGACAGCGTAGAGGGAGCTTAACTGTGTATCTATTCCCGTGCTGTACCTGTCATAGGAGTGTTTGATCGGGACAGTGTAGAGGGAGCTTTACTCTGAATCTAACTCCGTTCTGTACCTGTCCTGGTAGTATTTGATGGGGACAGTATAGAGGGAGCTTTACTCTATATCTAACCCTGTTGTATACCTGTCCTAAGAGTGTTTGATGGGGACAGTGTAGAGGGAGCTTTACTCTGTATCAAATACTGTGCTGTAACTGTCCTGGAAGTGTTTGATGCGGACAGTGTAGAGGGAGCTTTAATCTGTATCTAACCCCGTGCTGTACTTGTCCTGGGAGTGTTTGATGGGGACAGTGTAGAGGGAGCTTTATTCTGTATCTGTCCATGTGCTGTACCTGTCCTGGGACTGCTTAATGGGGACAGTGTAGAGGGAGCTTTACTCAGTATCTGAAACCGTGCGGTACCTGTCCTGGGAGTGTTTGATGGGGACAGAGTAGAGGGAGCTTTACTCTGTATCTAACCCGTGCTTTACCTTTCCTGTGGGTGTTTGAAGGGGACAGTGTAGCGGGAGCATTACTCTGTATCTAACCCCATGCTGTACCTGTCCTGGGAACGTTTGATGGCGACAGTGTAGAGGGAGCATTACTCTGTATATAAACCCGTGCTCTACCTGTCCTGGGAGTGTTTGATGCGGACAGTGTAGAGGGACCTTTAATTTGAATCTAACCCGGTGCTGTACCAGTCTTGGGAGTGCTTGATGGGGACAGTATAGAGGAACTTTACTCTGTATCTAACACCATGCTGTACCTGTCCTGGGAGTGTTTGACGGGGACAGTGTAGAGGGAGCTTTACTCTGTATATTAACCCATGCTCTACCTGTCCTGGGAGTGTTTGATGGGGACAGTGTAGAGGGAGATTTAGTCTGTATCTAACCCCGTGCTGTACCTGTCCTGGGAGTGTTTGATGGGGACAGTGTAGAGGGAGCTTTACTCTGTATCTAACCCTGTGCTGTACCTGTCCGGGGACTGTTTGTTGGGGACAGTATAGAGGGAGCTTTACTCTGCATCTAACCCCGTGCTGTACCTGTCCTGGAGGTTTTTGATGGGGAAAGTGTAGAGGGAGCTTTCTTCTGTATCTGACCCCGTGCTGTACCTGTCCTGGGAGTGTTTGATGGTGACAGTGTAGAAGGAGATTTACTCTGTATCAGACCCCATGCTGTACCTGTGCTGGGAGTGCTGAAGGGGACAGTGTAGACGGAGCTTTACTCTGTATCTAAGCCCATGCTCTACCTGTCCTGTTTGAAGGGGACAGTGTAGAGGGAGCATTACTCTGTATCTAACTCCTTTGTGGACCTGTCCTGGGAGTGTTTGATGGGGGAGGGAGCTTTGCTCTGTATCTTACCCCGTGCTGTACCTGTCCTGGGAGTGTTTGATGGGGACAGTGAAGAGGGCCCTTTAGTCTGTATCTAACCCCGTGCTGCACATGTCCTGGGAGTGTTTGATGGGGACGGTGCAGAGGGAGTTTACTCTATAAATAATCGCGTGCTGTACCAGTCCTGAGAATCTTTGATGGGGACAGTGCAGAGGGAGTTTTAATCTGTATCTAACCCCGTGCTGTACCTACCCTGGATTTTTTGATGGGGACAGTCTAGATGAAGATTTAGTCTGTATTTAGCCCCCTTCTCTACCTGTCCTGGGAGTGTTTGATGGGGATAGTGAAGAGGGAGCTTTACTCTGTATCAAATACTGTGCTGTAACTGTCCTGGGAGTGTTTGTTGGGGAGAGTATAGATCGAGCTTTACTCTGTATGTAAACCCGTGCTGTACCTGTTCTGGGACTGTTTGATGGGGACAGTGTAGAGGGAGCTTTACTCTGTATCTAACCCCGTGCTGTACCTGTCCTGGGAGTGTTTGATGGGGACAGTGTAGAAGGAGCTTTACTCTGTATCGAATCTCGTGCTCTACCTTTCTGGGGAGTGTTTGATGGGGACAGTGTCGAGGGAAATTTATTCTGTGTCTAACCCTGTGCTGTACCTATCCTGGGAGTGTTTGATCGGGACAGTGTAGAGGGAACTCTACTCTGTACCTAACCCCGTGCTGTACCTGTCCTGGGAATGTTTGATGGGGACAGTGTAGAGGTAGCTTTACTCTGTATTTAACCCCGTGCTGTACCTGTCCTGGGAGTGTTTGATGGGGACAGTGTAGAGGGAGCTTTATTCTGTATCTAATCCTGTGCTGTACCTGTCCTGGGAGTGTTTGATGGGGACAGTGTAGAAGGAGCTTTACTCTGTATCTAACAGCGTGCTGTACCTGTCCTGGAAGTGTTTGATGCGGACAGTGTAGAGGGAGCTTTAAATTGTATCTAACCCGGTGCTGTACCAGTCTTGGGAGTGCTTGATGGGGACAGTGTAGAGGGAGCTTTACTCTGTATCTAACCCCATGCTGTACCTGTCCTGGGAGTGTTTGATGGGGACAGTGTAGAGGGAGCTTTACTCTGTATCTAACCCCATGCTGCACCTGTCCTGGGAGTGTTTGATGGGGACAGAGTAGAGGGAGCTTTACTCTGTATATAACTCCGTGCTGCCCCTGTCCTGGGAGTGTTTGATGGGGACAGTGAAGAGGTCCCTTTAGTCTGTATCTAACCCCGTGCTGCACATGTCCTGGGAGTGTTTGATGGGGACAGTGCAGAGGGAGCTTTACTCTATAAATAACCGCGTGCTGTACCTGCCCTGGGAGTGTTTGATGTGGACAGTGTAGAGGGAGCTTTACTCTCTATCTAACCCTGTGCTGTACCTGTCCTGGGAGTGTTTGATGGGGACAGTGTAGAGGAAGCTTTACTCTGTATCTAATCCCGTGCTGTACCTGTCCTGGGAGTGTTTGATGGGGGCAGTGTAGAGGAAGCTTTACTCTGTATCTAACCCCGTGCTGTACCTGTCCTGGGAGTGTTTGAATTGGACAGTGTAGAGGGAGCTTTACTCTGTATCTAACCCCGTGCTGTACCTGTCCTGGATTTTTTGATGGGGACAGTGTAGATGAAGATTTAGTCTGCATTTAGCCACCTTCTCTACCTGTCCTGGGAGTGTTTGATGGGGACAGTGTAGAGGGAGCTTTACTCTGTATCTAACACCGTGCTGTACCTGTCCTGGATTTTTTGATGGGGACAGTGTAGATGAAGATTTAGTCTGCATTTAGCCACCTTCTCTACCTGTCCTGGGAGTGTTTGATGTGGACAGTGTAGAGGGAGCTTTACTCTGTATCTAACCCCGTGCTGTACCTGTCCTGGGAGTGTTTGATGGGGACAGTGTAGAGGCAGCTTTACTCTGTACCTAACCCCGTGCTGTACCTGTCCTGGCAGTGTTTGATGGGGACAGTGTAGAGGGAGCTTTACTCTGTATCTAACCCCGTGCTGTACCTGTCCTGGGAATGTTTGATGGGGACAGTGTAGAGGAAGCTTTACTCTGTATCTAACCCCGTGCTGTACCTGTCCTGGGAGTGTTTGAATTGGACAGTGTAGAGGGAGCTTTACTCTGTATCAGACCTCGTGCTCTACCTGTCCTGGGGCTGTTTGATGGGGACAGTGTAGAAGGAGCTTTACTCTGTATCTAATCTCGTGCTCTACCTTTCTGGGGAGTGTTTGATGGGGACAGTGTCGAGGCAAATTTATTCTGTATCTAACCCTGTGCTGTACCTGTCCTGGGAGTGTTTGATCGGGACAGTGTAGAGGGAGCTTTACTCTGTATCTAACCCCGTGCTGTACCAGTCCTGGGAATGTTTGATGGGGACAGTGTAGAGGTAGCTTTACTCTGTATCTAACCCCGTGCTGTACCTGTCCTGGGACTGTTTGATGGGGACAGTGTAGAGGGAGCTTTATTCTGTATCTAATCCCGTGCTGTACCTGCCCTGGGATTGTTTGATGGGAACAGTGTAGAGCGAGTTTTACTCTGTATCTAACCCCGTGCTGTACCTGTCCTGGTAATGTTTGATGGGTACAGTGAATAGGGAGCTTTACTGTGTATGTAACGCCGTGCTGTACCTCCCCTGGGAGTGTTTGATGGGGACAGTTTAGAAGGAGCTTTACTCTGTATCTAACCCTGTGCTGTACCTGTGCTGGGAGTGTTTGATGGGGACAGTGCAGATGGAGCTTTACTCCGTATCTAACCCCGTGCTGTACCTGTCCTGGGAGTGTTTGATGGGGACAGTGTTGAGGGTGCTTTACTCTGTATCTAACCCCGTGCTGTACCTGCCCTGGTAATGTTTGATGGGTACAGTGAATAGGGAGCTTTACTGTGTATTTAACCCCGTGCTGTAGCTGCCCTCGGAGTGTTTATGGGGACAGTGTAGAAGGAGCTTTACTCTGTATCTAACCCCGTGCTGTACCTGTCCTGGGAGTGTTTGATGGGGACAGTGTAGAGGGAGCATTACTCTGTATCTAACACCGTGCTGTACCTACCCTGGTTTTTTTGATGGGGACAGTCTAGATGAAGATTTATTCTGTATTTAGCCCCCTTCTCTACCTGTCCTGGGAGTGTTTGATGGGAACAGTGAAGAGGGAGCTTTACTCTGTATCTAACCTCGTGCTGTTTTGTGACTGTTTGATGGGGACATTGTAGAGGGTGCTTTACTCAGTATTTAACCCTGTGCTGTACATGTCCTGGGAGTGTTTGATGGGGACAGTGCAGAGGGAGCTTTACTCTGTATCTAACCCCGTGCTGTACCTGTCCTGGGATTGTTTGATGGGGACAGTGTAGGAGGAGCTTTACTCTGTATCTAATCTCGTGCGCTACCTTTCTTGGGAGTGTTTGATAGGGACAGTGTCGAGGGAAATTTATTCTGTATCTAAACCTGTGCTGTACCTATCCTGGGAGTGTTTGATCGGGACAGTTTAGAGGGAACTCTACTCTGTATCTAACCCCGTGCTGTACCTGTCCCGGGATTGTTTGAAGGGGACTGGCTTGATGGAGCTTTACTCTGTATCTAAACCCGTGGCGTACCTGTCCTGGGAGTGTTTGATGGAGACATTGTCGAGCGAGCTTTACTCTGTATCTAACTCTGTGCTGTACCTGTCCTGGGAGTGTTTGATGGGGGCCGTGTAGAGGGAGCTTTACTCTGTTTCCAACCCCGTGCTGTACCTGCCCTGGAATTGTTTGATGGGGACAGTGTAGAGGGTGTTTTACTCTGTATCTAACCCTGTGCTGTACCTGTCCTGGGAGTGTTTGAAGGGGACAGTGTAGAGGGAGCTTTACTCTGTATCTAATCTCGTGCTCTACATTTCTTGGGAGTGTTTGATGGGGACAGAGTAGAGGGAGCTTTACTCTGTATCTAACTCCTTTGTGGACCTGTCCTGGGAGTGGTTGATGGGGACAGTGTAGAAGGAGCTTTACTCTGTATCTAACCCTGTGCTGTACCTGTCCTGGGAGTGTTTGATGGGGACAGTGTAGAGGGAGCTTTACTCTGTATCTAACCCCGTGCTGTACCTGTCCTGGGAGTGTTTGATGGGGACAGTGTAGAGGGAGGTTTACTCTGTATCTAACCCCATGCTGTACCTGTCCTGGGAGTGTTTGATGGGGTCAGTGTAGAAGGAGCTTTACTCTGTATCAAACACCGTGCTGTACGTGTCCTGGGTGTGTTTGATGGGGACATTGTAGAGGGAGCTTTACTCTGTATCTGACCTCATGCTGTACCTGTCCTGGGAGTGTTTGATGGGGACAGCGTAGAGGGAGCTTAACTGTGTATCTATTCCCGTGCTGTACCTGTCATAGGAGTGTTTGATCGGGACAGTGTAGAGGGAGCTTTACTCTGAATCTAACTCCGTTCTGTACCTGTCCTGGTAGTATTTGATGGGGACAGTATAGAGGGAGCTTTACTCTATATCTAACCCTGTTGTATACCTGTCCTAAGAGTGTTTGATGGGGACAGTGTAGAGGGAGCTTTACTCTGTATCAAATACTGTGCTGTAACTGTCCTGGAAGTGTTTGATGCGGACAGTGTAGAGGGAGCTTTAATCTGTATCTAACCCCGTGCTGTACTTGTCCTGGGAGTGTTTGATGGGGACAGTGTAGAGGGAGCTTTATTCTGTATCTGTCCATGTGCTGTACCTGTCCTGGGACTGCTTAATGGGGACAGTGTAGAGGGAGCTTTACTCAGTATCTGAAACCGTGCGGTACCTGTCCTGGGAGTGTTTGATGGGGACAGAGTAGAGGGAGCTTTACTCTGTATCTAACCCGTGCTTTACCTTTCCTGTGGGTGTTTGAAGGGGACAGTGTAGCGGGAGCATTACTCTGTATCTAACCCCATGCTGTACCTGTCCTGGGAACGTTTGATGGCGACAGTGTAGAGGGAGCATTACTCTGTATATAAACCCGTGCTCTACCTGTCCTGGGAGTGTTTGATGCGGACAGTGTAGAGGGACCTTTAATTTGAATCTAACCCGGTGCTGTACCAGTCTTGGGAGTGCTTGATGGGGACAGTATAGAGGAACTTTACTCTGTATCTAACACCATGCTGTACCTGTCCTGGGAGTGTTTGACGGGGACAGTGTAGAGGGAGCTTTACTCTGTATATTAACCCATGCTCTACCTGTCCTGGGAGTGTTTGATGGGGACAGTGTAGAGGGAGATTTAGTCTGTATCTAACCCCGTGCTGTACCTGTCCTGGGAGTGTTTGATGGGGACAGTGTAGAGGGAGCTTTACTCTGTATCTAACCCTGTGCTGTACCTGTCCGGGGACTGTTTGTTGGGGACAGTATAGAGGGAGCTTTACTCTGCATCTAACCCCGTGCTGTACCTGTCCTGGAGGTTTTTGATGGGGAAAGTGTAGAGGGAGCTTTCTTCTGTATCTGACCCCGTGCTGTACCTGTCCTGGGAGTGTTTGATGGGGACAGTGTAGAAGGAGATTTACTCTGTATCAGACCCCATGCTGTACCTGTGCTGGGAGTGCTGAAGGGGACAGTGTAGACGGAGCTTTACTCTGTATCTAAGCCCATGCTCTACCTGTCCTGTTTGAAGGGGACAGTGTAGAGGGAGCATTACTCTGTATCTAACTCCTTTGTGGACCTGTCCTGGGAGTGTTTGATGGGGGAGGGAGCTTTGCTCTGTATCTTACCCCGTGCTGTACCTGTCCTGGGAGTGTTTGATGGGGACAGTGAAGAGGGCCCTTTAGTCTGTATCTAACCCCGTGCTGCACATGTCCTGGGAGTGTTTGATGGGGACGGTGCAGAGGGAGTTTACTCTATAAATAATCGCGTGCTGTACCAGTCCTGAGAATCTTTGATGGGGACAGTGCAGAGGGAGTTTTAATCTGTATCTAACCCCGTGCTGTACCTACCCTGGATTTTTTGATGGGGACAGTCTAGATGAAGATTTAGTCTGTATTTAGCCCCCTTCTCTACCTGTCCTGGGAGTGTTTGATGGGGATAGTGAAGAGGGAGCTTTACTCTGTATCAAATACTGTGCTGTAACTGTCCTGGGAGTGTTTGTTGGGGAGAGTATAGATCGAGCTTTACTCTGTATGTAAACCCGTGCTGTACCTGTTCTGGGACTGTTTGATGGGGACAGTGTAGAGGGAGCTTTACTCTGTATCTAACCCCGTGCTGTACCTGTCCTGGGAGTGTTTGATGGGGACAGTGTAGAAGGAGCTTTACTCTGTATCGAATCTCGTGCTCTACCTTTCTGGGGAGTGTTTGATGGGGACAGTGTCGAGGGAAATTTATTCTGTGTCTAACCCTGTGCTGTACCTATCCTGGGAGTGTTTGATCGGGACAGTGTAGAGGGAACTCTACTCTGTACCTAACCCCGTGCTGTACCTGTCCTGGGAATGTTTGATGGGGACAGTGTAGAGGTAGCTTTACTCTGTATTTAACCCCGTGCTGTACCTGTCCTGGGAGTGTTTGATGGGGACAGTGTAGAGGGAGCTTTATTCTGTATCTAATCCTGTGCTGTACCTGTCCTGGGAGTGTTTGATGGGGACAGTGTAGAAGGAGCTTTACTCTGTATCTAACAGCGTGCTGTACCTGTCCTGGAAGTGTTTGATGCGGACAGTGTAGAGGGAGCTTTAAATTGTATCTAACCCGGTGCTGTACCAGTCTTGGGAGTGCTTGATGGGGACAGTGTAGAGGGAGCTTTACTCTGTATCTAACCCCATGCTGTACCTGTCCTGGGAGTGTTTGATGGGGACAGTGTAGAGGGAGCTTTACTCTGTATCTAACCCCATGCTGCACCTGTCCTGGGAGTGTTTGATGGGGACAGAGTAGAGGGAGCTTTACTCTGTATATAACTCCGTGCTGCCCCTGTCCTGGGAGTGTTTGATGGGGACAGTGAAGAGGTCCCTTTAGTCTGTATCTAACCCCGTGCTGCACATGTCCTGGGAGTGTTTGATGGGGACAGTGCAGAGGGAGCTTTACTCTATAAATAACCGCGTGCTGTACCTGCCCTGGGAGTGTTTGATGTGGACAGTGTAGAGGGAGCTTTACTCTCTATCTAACCCTGTGCTGTACCTGTCCTGGGAGTGTTTGATGGGGACAGTGTAGAGGAAGCTTTACTCTGTATCTAATCCCGTGCTGTACCTGTCCTGGGAGTGTTTGATGGGGGCAGTGTAGAGGAAGCTTTACTCTGTATCTAACCCCGTGCTGTACCTGTCCTGGGAGTGTTTGAATTGGACAGTGTAGAGGGAGCTTTACTCTGTATCTAACCCCGTGCTGTACCTGTCCTGGATTTTTTGATGGGGACAGTGTAGATGAAGATTTAGTCTGCATTTAGCCACCTTCTCTACCTGTCCTGGGAGTGTTTGATGGGGACAGTGTAGAGGGAGCTTTACTCTGTATCTAACACCGTGCTGTACCTGTCCTGGATTTTTTGATGGGGACAGTGTAGATGAAGATTTAGTCTGCATTTAGCCACCTTCTCTACCTGTCCTGGGAGTGTTTGATGTGGACAGTGTAGAGGGAGCTTTACTCTGTATCTAACCCCGTGCTGTACCTGTCCTGGGAGTGTTTGATGGGGACAGTGTAGAGGCAGCTTTACTCTGTACCTAACCCCGTGCTGTACCTGTCCTGGCAGTGTTTGATGGGGACAGTGTAGAGGGAGCTTTACTCTGTATCTAACCCCGTGCTGTACCTGTCCTGGGAATGTTTGATGGGGACAGTGTAGAGGAAGCTTTACTCTGTATCTAACCCCGTGCTGTACCTGTCCTGGGAGTGTTTGAATTGGACAGTGTAGAGGGAGCTTTACTCTGTATCAGACCTCGTGCTCTACCTGTCCTGGGGCTGTTTGATGGGGACAGTGTAGAAGGAGCTTTACTCTGTATCTAATCTCGTGCTCTACCTTTCTGGGGAGTGTTTGATGGGGACAGTGTCGAGGCAAATTTATTCTGTATCTAACCCTGTGCTGTACCTGTCCTGGGAGTGTTTGATCGGGACAGTGTAGAGGGAGCTTTACTCTGTATCTAACCCCGTGCTGTACCAGTCCTGGGAATGTTTGATGGGGACAGTGTAGAGGTAGCTTTACTCTGTATCTAACCCCGTGCTGTACCTGTCCTGGGACTGTTTGATGGGGACAGTGTAGAGGGAGCTTTATTCTGTATCTAATCCCGTGCTGTACCTGCCCTGGGATTGTTTGATGGGAACAGTGTAGAGCGAGTTTTACTCTGTATCTAACCCCGTGCTGTACCTGTCCTGGTAATGTTTGATGGGTACAGTGAATAGGGAGCTTTACTGTGTATGTAACGCCGTGCTGTACCTCCCCTGGGAGTGTTTGATGGGGACAGTTTAGAAGGAGCTTTACTCTGTATCTAACCCTGTGCTGTACCTGTGCTGGGAGTGTTTGATGGGGACAGTGCAGATGGAGCTTTACTCCGTATCTAACCCCGTGCTGTACCTGTCCTGGGAGTGTTTGATGGGGACAGTGTTGAGGGTGCTTTACTCTGTATCTAACCCCGTGCTGTACCTGCCCTGGTAATGTTTGATGGGTACAGTGAATAGGGAGCTTTACTGTGTATTTAACCCCGTGCTGTAGCTGCCCTCGGAGTGTTTATGGGGACAGTGTAGAAGGAGCTTTACTCTGTATCTAACCCCGTGCTGTACCTGTCCTGGGAGTGTTTGATGGGGACAGTGTAGAGGGAGCATTACTCTGTATCTAACACCGTGCTGTACCTACCCTGGTTTTTTTGATGGGGACAGTCTAGATGAAGATTTATTCTGTATTTAGCCCCCTTCTCTACCTGTCCTGGGAGTGTTTGATGGGAACAGTGAAGAGGGAGCTTTACTCTGTATCTAACCTCGTGCTGTTTTGTGACTGTTTGATGGGGACATTGTAGAGGGTGCTTTACTCAGTATTTAACCCTGTGCTGTACATGTCCTGGGAGTGTTTGATGGGGACAGTGCAGAGGGAGCTTTACTCTGTATCTAACCCCGTGCTGTACCTGTCCTGGGATTGTTTGATGGGGACAGTGTAGGAGGAGCTTTACTCTGTATCTAATCTCGTGCGCTACCTTTCTTGGGAGTGTTTGATAGGGACAGTGTCGAGGGAAATTTATTCTGTATCTAAACCTGTGCTGTACCTATCCTGGGAGTGTTTGATCGGGACAGTTTAGAGGGAACTCTACTCTGTATCTAACCCCGTGCTGTACCTGTCCCGGGATTGTTTGAAGGGGACTGGCTTGATGGAGCTTTACTCTGTATCTAAACCCGTGGCGTACCTGTCCTGGGAGTGTTTGATGGAGACATTGTCGAGCGAGCTTTACTCTGTATCTAACTCTGTGCTGTACCTGTCCTGGGAGTGTTTGATGGGGGCCGTGTAGAGGGAGCTTTACTCTGTTTCCAACCCCGTGCTGTACCTGCCCTGGAATTGTTTGATGGGGACAGTGTAGAGGGTGTTTTACTCTGTATCTAACCCTGTGCTGTACCTGTCCTGGGAGTGTTTGAAGGGGACAGTGTAGAGGGAGCTTTACTCTGTATCTAATCTCGTGCTCTACATTTCTTGGGAGTGTTTGATGGGGACAGAGTAGAGGGAGCTTTACTCTGTATCTAACTCCTTTGTGGACCTGTCCTGGGAGTGGTTGATGGGGACAGTGTAGAAGGAGCTTTACTCTGTATCTAACCCTGTGCTGTACCTGTCCTGGGAGTGTTTGATGGGGACAGTGTAGAGGGAGCTTTACTCTGTATCTAACCCCGTGCTGTACCTACCCTGGATTTTTTGATGGGGACAGTCTAGATGAAGATTTAGTCTGTATTTAGCCCCCTTCTCTACCTGTCCTGGGAGTGTTTGATGGGGACAATGTAGAGGGAGCTTTACTCTGTATCTAACCCCGTGCTGTACCTGTCCTGGGAGTGTTTGATGGGGACAGTGTAGAGGGAGCTTTACTCTGTATCTAACACCGTGCTGTACCTGTCCTGGGAGCGTTTGATGAGGACAGTGTAGAGGGAGCTTCACTCTGTATCTAACCCAGTGCTGTACCTGTCCTGGGAGTGTTTGATGGGGACAGTGTAGAGGGAGCTTTACTCTGTATCTAACCCCGTGCTGTACCTGTCCTGGGAATGTTTGATGGGGACAGTGTAGAGGGAGCTTTACTCTGTGTCTAACACCATGCTGTACCTGTCCTGGGAGTTTTGTCTGTCAGATAGTAAACAGTTGACAGGAGTTTGAGAAAGAGGAGATGTGAGAGTCAGGGTCACGTTGGTGCTAGTTTTCGTCTCAGTCATCTGGTTCTGAAAACCATCGACAGTGGATCAGTCAGGAGTCAGGAATTGGAAGCAGAAGCCAGTGTTGGCCTGCTACAAAGCTGCTTCTGCTGCAGTAAACTGAATTCAGGCTCTGTTCCCCTGGATTGACTCTGATGCCCCGCTCTGTGTGTCTCTGTCGGTATCTGTACGTATGCAGCTGAAAGGGGGACTCTTCTGAACGTCCCTCTTGTGTCTCAGTCTCCATCGGATGGGCTGTACCAGTCAGCCGGCACTTGGTTCCCTCACAGACATCCTATCCGGGGTCTCCAGGAGCCTCATTCCGAAACATCCCAGTGGGTTGGGGGTGGGGGGTGGGGCAGGGTGGGGGAGGGGTAGAGGGGATTCAGGATAAGATGTGGCCAGAGTCTCTGCTTCGATTTGGTGACTCGCTCCTCCGGAGCATGGGATAGAGGGAACGCCTTTCGCCCAGTGGGTGAGTCCCCTGTGTGTATGCACCACCCGCACGCCCCCCACCCAACCCCCCACACATCGGCCGACTCGCCCCTCCCCCCCCGCCCCCCCTCACCCCCAGCCTCCCCTCACCCTAGCCGCACTGGTGCCCACCAGTACCACGCTGGTTCCTTTTACCTCTGCGTTCGGAGCAGCAGCTGCTTCTGGCTGGCTCTGGCTCTGGCTCTGACCCTGGCTCTGGTTCTGGCTCTGGCCCTGGCTCTGGCCGCCCTCGGGTTCCTCCAAGGAGTCACTGCGCCTCCTGGACCGCCTCTTCTTCACCAGGTCGGCGTCTCTGATGTGCGAGAATCCCGACTTGCCTGACCTGCCAGGCGACCGGCTCTCCGACGACTGGGAGCGGTGGATCCTCTCCGGCCGCCCTGTGCCCGTGCCCGTCCTGCCGTTGGCGCCGCCCGCCGTGGCGGAGGAGCCGTCCCCGGGCAGCGGCTGCTCGGCCGCCCCCCCGTTGGGCAGGCTGGCGCCCTCTTTCGGAGGCTCGCCGGCCCTCCCGTCCCCATCCGGAACCTTTTCTGGTGCCCGAGGGCTCTCCGGGCCCAGCCTCCCCTCTGGATCTTCCACCACCGAGGGCATCACGGGACTCAGGCCCGCCGGCACCAGGGGCCTCCCAGCGTCCTCTGCGGCTGGCTGATCTGCTGGCGTCCCATGACCCTCCTGGGTGGGCGGCCCCGCGGAAGTGGGCACCCCTAGAGGCTTCTTGTGACCCTCTGCGACGCTCAGTGCCACCTCGGTGGGGACTTCACTGATGAACAGCTCGACGGGCTTCCCATCATCCCCCAGACGCGGATCACCCAATGGCGTCGCCGGGCCCTCTGCTGTCGGCACCTCATCGGCCAGTGTCTGTTCCTCGGAGGCAGGGCCCGGCTCGATGGGTTTCCCATGACCCCCTGGGGTGAGGTGTTCCCCACGAGCCTCAGAGGCAGGCGGCCCCACAGGTGGGTCGTCGTTCTGTGTGACGTGAAATTCCGTGGCGACCTGCTTCCCATGATCCTCGGGGGGCAGCGGCTTGACCGATTTCCCATCATCCTCGGCAACAACCAGTTCCCAGGTCTTCGCATGATCCTCTGGGGGTGGCGGCTTGACCGATTTCCCATCATCCTCGGTAACAACCAGTTCCCGGCTCTTCCCATGATCCTCGGGGGGCGGCGGCTTGTCCGATTTCCCACCATCCTGGGTAATGACCAGTTCCCGGGTCTTCCCATGATCGTCTGGAGGTGGCGGCTTGACCGATTTCCCATCATCCTCGGTAACGACCAGTTCCTGGGTCTTCCCATGGTCGTCTGGGGGCGGCGGCTTGACCGATTTCCCATCATCCTCGGTAATGACCAGTTCCCGGTTCTTCCCATGATCATCTGGAGTCGGCAGCTTGACTGATTTCCCATCATCCTCGGTAATGACCAGTTCCCAGGTCTTCCCATGATCCTTTGGGGGTGGCGGCTTGACTGATTTCCCATCATCCTCGGTAATGACCAGTTCCCGGGTCTTCCCATGATCCTCTGGGGGCAGCGGCTTGACCGATTTCCCATCATCCTCGGTAATGACCAGTTCCCGGGTCTTCCCATGATCATCTGGGGGCGGCGGCTTGACCGATTTCCCATCATCCTCGGTAATGACCAGATCCCAGGTCTTCCCATGATCCTCTGAAGGTGGCGGCTTGATCGATTTCCCATCATCCTCGGTAACGACCAGCTCCTGGGTCTTCCCATGACCCTCTGGGGGTGGCTGTCTCACGGATTTCCCATCAGCCTGTTTCACGGCTGTGTCCCGCGTCTTCCTGCGAGCCTTTGCTACGGGCACTTCCTTGGGCCCCTGGTGCCCCTCCGAGGCTGAACCCGCCCCGGACTTCCCAGGATCCTTGACCAGCGCAGCCTCCACCCTGGAACTCGGCTGGGGATCCAGAGGCCTCGGCACGGGGGCTAGGCCAACCTCAGTCGATCGGGCGCTCCCAGAGACCCCGGCGCTCGCCGCTGGAGCCGGGGAACAGTTCGGAAGGAGTGAGCCGCTGCTGGCATGGTGCCCAGCCGCTGTGGGTGTGTTGGCGCACAAATTAGCCTGAGGGGAGGTTTTGGACTCTGGGCCTTGGTTGTCGCTTAGCAGGGCTTTGCTGTTCCTCTTCAGGGCCTGCCTCTTGGGCCTGTCGGGTCTATGTGGCACCGAGCTGACCTGGTGGGCCTCCATTCGCTCTGAGTAAAACTGGATGGGGTCCAAAGAGCTGTGCGAGTCTGAGTCAAAGTTGCCTACCTTATAGGTGCTCTGACTGCTGTTCTCTTCGATCTGCACCACGTTGAGCTCCTGGCCGGTGAAATGGGCCCTGATCTGGCACAGGTAGGTCATCACGATGAGTTTGTCCGGGATGGCCAGCAACACCATGTCCGCTGGCTCCAGGAGCCGGGAGATTCCGAGACTGGCAAACCCGTCAAAGGCCTGGGGTGGGAGGGGGGAGGGGGGTGGGGGGTGGGGGTGTGGGGTGGGTGGGGAAGCGGGTAAAAAAAAAACACGTCAGCGCAATTGGAGGTGCCGTTGCGTGAAAGGCAAGTCGGTTAACAGCTATAACAACATTTTCAATTGATTCTTAACCTCGACAGTTTTATGTGGTGGGTGGGGGGGGGGGACGGGTGGGGGGTGGGGGTGGGGGTGCAGGTGGGGAGGTGGGGGTGGGGGGGAAGGGAGAGAGTTCCCAGATTCCCACTCCCCTCAGTGTGAAGAAACTCTTCCTGACATCACCCCCAAGCGGCCTGGCTCTCGCTTTAAGGCTCTACCCCCTTGTTCTGGTCACCCCCATCCAGAGGAAATAGTCCCCCTCTATCACTGACCCTCTCGAATCCTTTAAACCCCTCGATTGGATCACTCACCCCTTAACCTTCCACACCGGCGGGAATGCCGGCCTAGTCCGTGTGGCCTCTCCTTGTGATTTGACCCCTTTGAATCCCCAGGAGAACTCAATTAAATCCACCCTCGCCACCCCCACCCCCCCTTAAACCTTCTCCGCTCTAAGGAGAACAACCCCAGCTTCTCCGCGTTAACTGAGGTCCCTCCCTCCCTGGTCCCATTCTGGGGAATCGAGGAGATGGTGCCAGGGCAAGATATTGTTTTTAAATTCTTTCACAGGGATGTGGGTGTCGCAGGCGAGGCCCAGCACTTGTTACCCATCCCTAAATGCACCCTTGAGCTGAGCGGCTCACTCGGCCCATTTCAGAGTCCATGGCTGTGGGGGTCTGGAGTCACGTATAGGCCCAGACCAGGTAAGGACGGCAGATTTCCTTCCCTAAAGGGGGCATTAGTGAACCAGATGGGTTTTTTTTTACAACAATCGATGATGGTTACCATGGTCACCATGACTGAGACAAGCTTTATAATTCCAGATTTATTAATTGAGTTTGAATTCCACCAGCTGCCGTGGTGGGACGTGAACCCGTGTCCCCCCGAGCGTCAGCCTGGGCCTCGGGATTATTAGTCCAGCGACGTTACCACTAAGGCGACCATCTCCCCAGTGTGATCATGAGGGGGGAATCACCACAGACAGAGTGGGCAATTCCCAGTGCCAACCTCCAGTTTTACCCATTTTCCCTTGACCCTCTCACAAGGCTCGAGGCCTAGTCTTGTACCCACCTTCTTGTTGTTGGTTTTGATGTCGTGAGGGTCCAGTGAGGAGTAATCTCTGAGGGGGGTGGAGTGGGGTCGGTGGTGGGGGGTTGTGGGGGGTGGGGAGGGGGGGGTGGGTAGGTTTGTGGTGGAGAGAAAAGAGAAAGAGGGAGCAATAAGCAAACAAGAATGAGAGAATAGAACCCCCAGCCCAGTTCCCGGTTGGAACTCTGCTCACCCAAAATGTCCTCAAGCCGTGGATGACTACATTGGGAAAACCGTCATGACCATCTGAAGGGTTGTGGAAACGGGTTGGGACTGAGTGGAAGTGGAAAAATTGCAAATTAACCCCTGGAGACGCTGGTCGCCATAACTCGAGTGGGCCTTGGCGGAATGCAGCCAGGGTGGATGCTCCTCGTGGCCGAGCAGGCCCGGGAAGGCCCTAACCCCCACCCTGTGGCTGAGCAGGCCCGGGAAGGCCCTATCCCCCACCCTGTGGCTGAGCAGGCCCGGGAAGGCCCCATACCCCATCCTGTGGCTGAGCAGGCCCAAGGAGGCCACATCCCCCAGCCCCCATGGCTGAGCAGGCCCTGGGAGGCCCCATCCCCCACCCCGTGGCTGAGCAGGCCCAGGAAGGCCCCATCCCCCACCCCACCAAAGCTGAGCAGGCCCAGGAAGGCCCCATACCCCATCCTGTGGCTGAGCAGGCCCGAGGAGGTCCCATCCCCCACCCACCATGGCTGAGCAGGGCCCGGGGAGGTCCCATCCCCCACCCTGTGGCCGAGCAGGCCCTGGGAGGCCCCATCTCCCAACCCCCATGGCTGAGCAGGTCCGGGGAGGCCCCATCCCCCACAGCCGAGCAGGCCCGGGGAATCTGCCCCCTCCCCCACAACCGAGTAGGCCCGGGGAGGCCCCATCCCCCACAACTGAGTAGGCCTGGGGAGGCCCCATCCCCCACAACTGAGTAGGCCCGGGGAGGCCCCATCCCCACAGCCGAGCAGGCCCGGGGAGGCCCCATCCCCACAGCCGAGCAGGCCCGGGGAGGCCCCATCCCCACAGCCGAGCAGGCCCGGGGAGGCCCCATCCCCACAGCCGAGCAGGCCCGGGGAGGCCCCATCCCCACAGCCGAGCAGGCCCGGGGAGGCCCCATCCCCCACAACCGAGTAGGCCCGGGGAGGCCCCATCCCCCACAACCGAGTAGGCCCGGGGAGGCCCCATCCCCCACAACCGAGTAGGCCCGGGGAGGCCCCATCCCCCACAACCGAGTAGGCCCGGGGAGGCCCCATCCCCCACAACCGAGTAGGCCCGGGGAGGCCCCGTCCCCCACAACCGAGTAGGCCCGGGGAGGCCCCGTCCCCCACAGCCGAGCAGGCCCGGGGAATCTGCCCCCTCCCCCACAACCGAGTAGGCCCGGGGAGGCCCCATCCCCCACAACTGAGTAGGCCTGGGGAGGCCCCATCCCCACAGCTGAGCAGGCCCGGGGAGGCCCCATCCCCACAGCCGAGCAGGCCCGGGGAGGCCCCATCCCCACAGCCGAGCAGGCCCGGGGAGGCCCCATCCCCACAGCCGAGCAGGCCCGGGGAGGCCCCATCCCCACAGCCGAGCAGGCCCGGGGAGGCCCCATCCCCACAGCCGAGCAGGCCCGGGGAGGCCCCATCCCCCACAACCGAGTAGGCCCGGGGAGGCCCCATCCCCCACAACCAAGTAGGCCCGGGGAGGCCCCATCCCCCACAACCGAGTAGGCCCGGGGAGGCCCCATCCCCCACAACCGAGTAGGCCCGGGGAGGCCCCGTCCCCCACAACCGAGTAGGCCCGGGGAGGCCCCGTCCCCCACAACCGAGTAGGCCCGGGGAGGCCCCGTCCCCCACAACCGAGCAGGCCCGGGGAGGCCCCGTCCCCCACAACCGAGCAGGCCCGGGGAGGCCCCGTCCCCCACAACCGAGTAGGCCCGGGGAGGTCCCATCCCCAAAAACCAAGCAGGCCCGGGGAGGCCAGCCTCTCAGTCCGCCCCCCCACCCCCGTGGAGCTGGGCCGGTGTCAAACCCTGATCGATAACAGCCCTCAGAAGGCCCCGTGGGGCAGGTTACGGCCCTGGAGGCGCTAGATAAAGGCAGGCTGGCGCGGTACATACATGAGCTCGGGGTGGAAGTGGTGCAGGATGGCACAGAAGGCCAGGCCGTTCCTCCAGGAGGTGGTGAAGTTGCTGATCTTGAGCCGGCGGTAGTCCTGGGTCACCTCCCTGCACCAGTCCAGCAGGCAGCGGCTGGTGTTGGCCAGATCCAGGCCCTGGAGGGGGCTCTGCTGTAGAGAGACGGACACAAAGGAGGGAAGGGCACCGTCAGTAAAGCGCCCTCTCGAGCTCCGTCAAGCCGCCCGCCCTCCACGCAAGGCCAACCCCACCCCCCCCTCCTCAAAAGCAAATGGAAGGACATCCAAGGATTAGGAGCGGGGGGTGGGGTGGTGGGTGGGGTAGGCCATTCGGCCCCTCCAGCCTGCGCTCACGCCAGATCCGGCTCTGACCTTGACGCCACTTTCCCATCTGCACCCCCTCCACCGTAACCCTTGACCCCACCACCCCACCCCCCAGCTCTCCAATGTAAAGCCTTGAACGTACCTGCTTGCGGAGGAAGGGAACTAAACAGACGAGGGGCCCTCTGAGAGGGAGGGAAAAAAATCCTCCTCACCACCACCTTACTAAACGCCTCCCCGCCCATTATTTTGGTGTTGTCGGGGTGGTGGGGGGGGGAGTTCCAGGTTCCCGCTCCCCTCTGTGTAAGGAGATTCTTCCTGACATCACACCCAACTGGTCCTGGACGCCCCCCTCCCCCCACCACCACCGCCCCCCCACCCTCCCACCCCACCTCAGCCACCAGAGGAAACAGTTTCTCTCTATCGTCCACCCCTCTCCAATCATTCGATGATCTTACGCTCCTCGATTAGGTCACCCCTCCCTCTGCGGCCCTCGAGGGGGGTGCTACAAGCTGAGGGGGAGAAAGCTGCTAGGCGGGAGGCTGGGCCCAGTCTCGGAGCGGTGAGGCCACCTCCCACTGCTGCTCAACCAGCCTAAGATCCCTCCCTTTCCTACTCCCCGTTCCGTCCCAGAATGTGGCCCTCGCTGGCAAGGCTAGCCTTTGTCGCCCGTCCCTAACTGCCCCCAGAGCGTCGCTCCGAGCTGCCCTCCTCAACAGCTCCGCGCAACCCAAATGCCCGTTCGCAGGTATAAAGAGTCGACCACATCGTTGTGGGGTCTGGAGTCACGTGTAGGCCCAGACCAAGTAAGGACGGCAGATTTCCTACCCTAAAGGGGGCATTAGTGATCCACATGGGGTTTTAAACAACAACCCGGCAATTAATTAATTGAATATAAATTCCACCAGCACTGTCGGGGGTTGACTACTGAGGGAGCGCTGCGCTGTCAGAGGGTCAGTACTGAGGGAATGCTGCACTGTCAGAGGGTCAGTACTGAGGGAGTGCTGCACTGTCAGAGGGTCAGTACTGAGGGAGTGCTGCACTGTCAGAGGGTCAGTACTGAGGGAGTGCTGCACTGTCAGAGGGTTAGTACTGAGGGAGTGCTGCACTGTCAGAGGGTCAGTACTGAGGGAGTGCTGCACTGTCGGAGGGTCAGTACGGAGGGAGTGCTGCACTGTCAGAGGGTCAGTACTGAGGGAGTGCTGCACTGTCAGAGGGTCAGCACTGAGGGAGTGCTGCACTGTCAGAGGGTCAGTACTGAGGGAGAGCTGCACTGTCGGAGGGTCAGCACTGAGGGAGTGCTGCACTGTCAGAGGGTCACTACTGAGGGAGTGCTGCACTGTCGGAAGGTCAGTACTGAAGGAGCGCTGCACTGTCAGAGGGTCAGTACTGAGGGAGCGCTGCACTGTCAGAGGGTCAGTACTGAGGGAGTGCTGCACTGTCAGAGGGTCAGTACTGAGGGAGTGCTGCACTGTCAGAGGGTCAGTACTGAGGGAGTGCTGCACTGTCAGAGGGTCAGTACTGAGGGAGTGCTGCACTGTCAGAGGGTCAGTACTGAGGGAGTGCTGCACTGTCAGAGGGTTAGTACTGAGGGAGTGCTGCACAGTCAGAGGGTCAGTACTGAGGGAGTGCTGCACTGTCGGAGGGTCAGTACGGAGGGAGTGCTGCACTGTCAGAGGGTCAGTACTGAGGGAGTGCTGCACTGTCGGAGGGTCAGCACTGAGGGAGTGCTGCACTGTCAGAGGGTCAGTACTGAGGGAGTGCTGCACTGTCAGAGGGTCAGTACTGAGGGAGTGCTGCACTGTCAGAGGGTTAGTACTGAGGGAGTGCTGCACAGTCAGAGGGTCAGTACTGAGGGAGTGCTGCACTGTCGGAGGGTCAGTACGGAGGGAGTGCTGCACTGTCAGAGGGTCAGTACTGAGGGAGTGCTGCACTGTCGGAGGGTCAGTACTGAGGGAGTGCTGCACTGTCGGAGGGTCAGTACTGAAGGAGTGCTGCACTGTCGGTGGGTCAGTACTGAGGGAGTGCTGCACTGTCAGAGGGTCACTACTGAGGGAGTGCTGCACTGTCGGAAGGTCAGTACTGAAGGAGCGCTGCACTGTCAGAGGGTCAGTACTGAGGGAGCGCTGCACTGTCAGAGGGTCAGTACTGAGGGAGCGCTGCACTGTCAGAGGGTCAGTACTGAGGGAGTGCTGCACTGTCGGAGGGTCAGTACTGAAGGAGCGCTGCACTGTCAGAGGGTCAGTACTGAGGGAGCGCTGCACTGTCAGAGGGTCAGTACTGAGGGAGCGCTGCACTGTCAGAGGGTCAGTACTGAGGGAATGCTGCACTGTCAGAGGGTCAGTACTGAGGGAGTGCTGCACTGTCAGAGGGTCACTACTGAGGGAGTGCTGCACTGTCGGAAGGTCAGTACTGAAGGAGCGCTGCACTGTCGGAGGGTCAGTACTGAGGGAATGCTGCACTGTCAGAGGGTCAGTACTGAGGGAGTGCTGCACAGTCAGAGGATCAGTACTGAGGGAGTGCTGCACTGTCGGAGGGTCAGTACGGAGGGAGTGCTGCACTGTCAGAGGGTCAGTACTGAGGGAGAGCTGCATTGTCGGAGGGTCAGCACTGAGGGAGTGCTGCACTGTCAGAGGGTCACTACTGAGGGAGTGCTGCACTGTCGGAAGGTCAGTACTGAAGGAGCGCTGCACTGTCAGAGGGTCAGTACTGAGGGAGCGCTGCACTGTCAGAGGGTCAGTACTGAGGGAGCGCTGCACTGTCAGAGGGTCAGTACTGAGGGAATGCTGCACTGTCAGAGGGTCAGTACTGAGGGAGTGCTGCACTGTCAGAGGGTCAGTACTGAGGGAGTGCTGCACTGTCGGAGGGTCAGTACTGAGGGAGTGCTGCACTGTCAGAGGGTCAGTACTGAGGGAGTGCTGCACTGTCGGAGGGTCAGTACTGAGGGAGTGCTGCACTGTCGGAAGGTCAGTACTGAAGGAGAGCTGCACTGTCGGAGGGTCAGCACTGAGGGAGTGCTGCACTGTCGAAGGGTCAGTACTGAGGGAGTGCTGCACTGTCGAAGGGTCAGTACTGAGGGAGTGCTGCGATGTCGAAGGGTCAGTACTGAGGGAGTGCTGCGATGTCGAAGGGTCAGTACTGAAGGAGTGCTGCACTGTCGGAGGGTCAGTACTGAGGGATTGCTGCATTGTTGGAGGATCAGTGCTGAGGGAGTGCTGCACTATCGGTGGGTCAGTACTGAGGGAGTGCTGCACTGTCGGTGGGTCAGTACTGAGGCAGTGCTGCACTGTTGGAGGGTCAGTACTGAGGGAGTGCTGCACTGTCAGAGGGTCAGTACTGAGGGAGTGCTGCACTGTCGGAGGGTCAGTACTGAGGCAGTGCTGCACTGTTGGAGGGTCAGTACTGAGGGAGTGCTGCACTGTCAGAGGGTCAGTACTGAGGGAGTGCTGCCGTGTCAGAGGGTCAGTACTGAGGGAGTGCTGCAGTGTCAGGGGTCAGTACTGAGGGAGTGCTGCACTGTTGGAGATGCTGTCTTTCAGATGACACATTAACCCAAGATCCAATCTGCCCTCCCACTCCCATGGGCACTATTGGAAGAAGAGCAGCGGTGGCGTGGGTGGGGGGTGGGGGTGTGGAGCGGGGGGGGGGTGGGGGTGTGGAGCGGGGGGGGGGGGGGGGGGGGGGCGGTGGGGAATCTCCCCGATGTCCTGATGCCAATATTTATCCCGCATCCACATTGACTGAACATGGATGATCCGGGTCATTATCACGGGCCGCTCTCCGCGGGATCTTGCTGTGCGCAATTTGGCTGCCGCGTCTCCTAGGTCACGGCGGTGGCCACACCCAGAAGGGGGAAGCGCTTTGGGGAACCTCCCGACCTCGGGAAAGGCGCTACGTCAATGCGGCCCCCTCCGCGGCAGGAAGCCGCCGCTCCCGGCCGCATTCCCGGGATCTCTTGTCAATTGGGCTGAAGGACGGGCGGGGACTTCTCCTCCTGGGCAGGGGGGAGGGGGGGGGGGGGCGGAGCAGGGTCCCCACCTCCCTCCCACCTCGGGCAGCCTGAGATCGGAGAGGAAGGAAGGGGTGGGGGTGGAGGTGGCGGGGGGTGGGGGAGGGGAACACTTACTAACGGGGGCTTCTCCGGCCTCCGGCTCGTGGGCCCGATCCCACCGCCCTCGTCTCGGTCGCTGGGGGGCTCGAGACGCCCGGGGCCCAGGGCCAGGGGAGGGGGGCGGCGCTTTCCGCTTGGCCCGGACCTCGGCCTCCCTCTGGCCGGCCGGCCCTTGCGCCTCCGGCGTCTGCCCCCGGGGTGGCGGCGGCGCTGCTGCCGGGCGCCTGTCGGCAAGCGTCGCCGAGGAGTCCCGGCCAGACCCCCCGCCGCCGGCTGCGGCCCCCCGGGGGCTCCCTGTGTCGGCCGCCGGGGTCGGCGCTGCCGACTTGGGGTTGAGGGTCGAGCTCCGGGCGCCGGGCGGGCGACGTCGACGGCTTGGGGAGGTCCGCTGGAGGTCCCGCAGTGCCCGCTGGCGTGGCGGCGGGCGATGCCGTGGGGTCAGTCGGCGCAGTCAAACTGTGCTGCCTTTTCTTCAGCCTCGGAGCCCGGCAGCGGCTTCTCCCCGGTCACCCCGTCAGGCTTCTCGGAGCTGCAGTAAGAGGAGAGCGTAGGATGAGCGGCGACCATCGTACAATGGGTGTGCCCCACACCCGCTGACCCCCAGCCCCACACCCGCTGACCCCCCAGCCCCACACCCGCTGACCCCGAGCTCCACACCCGCTGACCCCCAGCCCCACACCCGCTGACCCCCCAGCCCCACACCCCGCTGACCCCCAGCCCCACGCCCGCTGACCCCCAGCCCCACGCCCCGCTGACCCCCCAGCCCCACGCCCGCTGACCACCAGCCCCACACCCGCTGACCCCCAGCCCGAACGCCCGCTGACCCCCAGCCCCACGCCCGCTGACCCCCCAGCCCCACGCCCGCTGACCCCCAGCCCCACGCCCGCTGACCCCCAGCCCGAACGCCCGCTGACCCCCAGCCCCACGCCCGCTGACCCCCAGCCCCACGCCCGCTGACCCCCAGCCCCACGCCCGCTGACCCCCCAGCCCCACGCCCGCTGACCCCCCAGCCCCACACGCAGTGACACCGAGCCCCATACGCACTGACCCCCAGCCTCACACCCACTGACCCCGAGCCCCACACGCAGTGACCCCCGAGCCCCACACGCACTGACCCCGAGCTCCACACCCGCTGACCCCGAGCCCCACACCCGCTGACCCCCGAGCCCCCACACCCGCTGACCCCGAGCCCCCACACCCGCTGACCCCGAGCCCCACACCCCGCTGACCCTGAGCCCACACCCGCTGACCCCGAGCCCCACACCCGCTGACCCCGAGCCCCGCACCCACTGACCTCGAGCCCCGCACCCACTGACCTCGAGCCCCGCACCCTCTATCCCTGAGCCCCACACCCGCTGTCCCTGAACCCACACCCACTGACCCCCGAGCCCCACACCCACTGACCCCCGAGCCCCACACTCGCTGAACCCGAGCCCCACACTCGCTGAACCCGAGCCCCACACCCGCTGAACACAAGACCCACACCCGCTGACCCCGAGCCCCACACCCGCTGACCCCCGAGCCCCACACTCGCTGAACCCGAGCCCCACACCCCGCTGACCCCCGAGCCCCACACCCGCTGACCCCGAGCCCCACACCCGCTGAACCCGAGCCCCACACCCGCTGAACCCGAGCCCCACACCCGCTGACCCCGAGCCCCACACCCGCTGACCCCCGAGCCCCACACCCGCTGACCCCCGAGCCCCACACCCGCTGACCCCCAGCCCCATACGCAGTGACTAGAGTCTTGGGGAGTCCAGGGTTACCCTCGCCCGTTGTGTGCAGTTACCCCACAATCATTACTTTTTCCTAAACTCCTGGTGTCTCCAATGGGAGATGAATTCCTAGAACACGTGAACGACAGGCGGTGGGGGGGGCGGTGGGGGTGAAATATCACCCGGGGGTTGGGTCTGCTGTTTCGCCGGGCGAGACATCTTCACGCAGGAGTCCAGCTGCTAAACCCCAAGCTGCGAGAGTTGGCACTTCATTGTGGTTGGACATGCCTGAGTGGGCTGGTTATG